>SRPW01000042.1:0-56079 GCA_018360225.1 Claviceps pusilla | reverse complement strand
AGCCCCCTATAAAGTGCTTCTATTAGCGCTATAATTATAGCACTAATAGTGAGGAATCCCCTGTAAATAACCCTGTTATTTTCAACAATATATATTTACTAAAGATAGCTATACCCTTTATATAGGGCTATAATAGGCCTACTATAAATAACTTTTTATTTATTTTTATTAAAAATAAAATAAAAATAAATAAAATACTAGCCTAATGCCTAGACTTACACTACCTTTATACTACCTTTTACTTTACTTACTTCTTTAATATAGCTATAATATAACCTAAATGATTTAGGTACTTTTACTTAAAAAGTATAATTAAACTAGCCCTATTAAGGGCTTAACTTACTACCTCCTCCTTATTATTTTACTTTATAAGCTATACTATTTCTTTTTAAAGGTTATTATAACTAGCCTATACTATATTAATATTTATAGCCTTATATTAAAAAAAACTTATATTTACTAAAGAATTAAAATTATTATTTTCTTTAGTAGTATTAGTAATAGTGTTAAAGTAATTTCTTTATATTTAAAGAAGCTTCTTTACCTTTTACTAATATAAATTAATATAAGCTAGCTATAGGCTTAGTTTAACCCTATATTACCTTTAATTCAATATATTACTACTACTTACTTTAGAATAAGTTTTACTCTAATAGGTATACTTATAGTAAGCTTTAAAGATACCTATATTATATTAATACTAAACCTATATTAACCTTAAGTTAGAGATATACTTTTTTAATTTCTATATAAATAACTAATAGTGCCTATATAGGGAATATAAGGTTTATAAAGCTATACCCTAATTATACCCTACTTTAATAAGTTAGTAGTGCCCCTAAGTTAGACTTAAATTATATACTTATTAGTTATTATTATTATTATTACGCTAGGAGGCCTGTGAGGCCTTTATCTAGTACTCCTACTTTCTAAATTATATAGGAAAAACCCTAAAATAAAGGGGAAAACCTATATATATTATTTAGTTATCTACTTACTTAGGCCTATATAGGGCCTATAATAGTCCCTATTATAGAATATAGATATACTACTTACTAAGCTATATAGCTATAGCTATTAAAAAAAGTAAGTGTAATTAGTTTAGGTTTAAGAGAGAAAGTAAGTTTAATTTAAAGTAAAGTTAAAGCTAAAATAATTTGAAGGTAATAGTAATAGCTAAAAGTTATAATATAATAATTAAGAAGTTATAGTATATATATATAAAAGTAGTAATATAATAATAGTATATAGTTTTATAAGTAAGTAATAGTAATTTTAAAGTTAAAATAAGCTAATATTAAGGCTAAGTAAAGCTTAAAAGGTAGTAAGAGTTACTTAATATACTATATTAATATAACTTAATATAATATAGCTATAATACTAGCTAACCTTATATATTTATACTATAGTAAGAATATACTTTATAGAAAAGAGTAGTTAAGTACTATTAATATTTATATTATTACTAAAGGGATACTAATATAGGTTTAAATATTTTAATAAAAAATTACTTCAATAGTTATAATAACTAGCTAATAGCTATATAGCTAAGTTAATAGTTATATAAAGGGGGGTTAGTAATAACTATAAAAAAGGAATAGTTTCCTTATACTTTCTTTTCTTTCTTTCTTTTTATTACAATTAAAGTTTTTAAGGTAAATTATTCTCTTTTTAATACTTCAATAAAGATAGCTTAGTATACCCCTTACTAAGTAGTATTAAGTTTAGCTTAGTTCTATTAACCTTAGCCTAAATACTAAGTAAAAAAAAGAAAATATAATTAGTAAATATATAATTTAAGTTTAACTTAAAGGCACTACTAACTTATTAAAGTAAGGTATAATTAAAGCATTGCCCTATAAACCTTATATTACTTATATAAGTATTATTAGTTATTTATATAGAAATTAAAAAAGTATATCTTTAACTTAAGGTTAATATAGGTTTAGTGCTAATATAATATAAGTATCTTTAAAGCTTACTATAAATATACTTATTAAAGTAAAACTTATTTTAAAGTAAGTAGTAATAATATATTTAATTAGGGGTAATATAGGGTTTAACTAGGCCTATAACTAGCTTATACTAATTTATATTAGTAAAAGGTAAAGAAGCTTCTTTAAATATAAAAGAATTACTTTAATATTATTATTAATATTACTGTTGGAATTGCTACATTCTATAACAACGTAGCACAGCCGGGAAAAGCCGGATTTGCGGCTACATTAGCCATAGAATCTGACTCTTCTAATTAGTCTACGCATGCAGAGTTTTTACTATAGAATTTAACAGTATTTTTATAGCTTTAACGCTAGCTATAAAATAACCCTTTAAATAGCACTAATTATAATAAAAATTAGACCTTTTTATAAATACCTTTCTAAACCTTACGTTATATTCCTAAGTCTTAAATCTACTTAGTATTCCTTAGAGAATTACTAGTATTCTAGAGAATACTAATACTAATTAGTAGGTTATATCTATCCTTAGGATATATTATTCTATAGATTTATAAGAATTTACTTAGAAGAGATAGAACTTCTATTATACTTATAGGGAGAATTTATACTAAAAGAAAATAAATCCCTTTACTAGTTTAGCTAGTATTAAACTTCTAAAAACATAGCTTTTTTATAACAAAAATAGATTCCTTTACTAGTTTAGCTAGTATTAACCTTTTAAAATATAGAATTCTTTATAATTTATACTATTATTTATAGGAAAAACCCTTATTTATCTTACTAACTAACCCTTTATTATACTAAAGCTTATATAGGGATTATAAAACTAAAACGCTAAATCTTAACTAAAGCTAGTTAAAAACTATATTAAATATCTAATTATAAGGATATCTTTATATAGAAGTAATAAGGAATTCTAAGATTTATTAAGAAATTTTATATAAAGTGCCCTTAATACTGCTTTATTATAAGTATTACTAAACTCCCTTTCTAAGATTATCTATAAATATATAAATATCCTTACCTTAGAATAGAAAGTATACTAAAAAAATATACTAAAAAAATATAAGAATTAGTAGTATATTAATAATTAGGCTACTTTTATCCTTTATTAGTATAATATTTTAAAGTAGAAGAACCTTTAACTCCTTAATACCCTTTATAAAGACTTTAAAGGTTAGACTACTAAAGATTTCTAATAAATACTAATAATATTATAAAAGGACTTATAAAATTTCCTTCTCACTAATAATATACTAATATTATTAATATAAGGCATATAATACACTACTTCCCTTACTGCTCTTATTAATGCATTAAAAGAGTAGATTAAATGCTAGTTCCCTAGTTAATTTATATATGTTATAGACTAGCCTAGATAGCGACTGCAATCTAGTGTCAATGAAGTTATTATTATCCATAAGGAGGAAGGGAAGACTACTATCTCCCTCTACTACATGCCTATTCTATATATAATATATGTTTGTAGGGTTTACCCTATAGGTATAGTAAGTTACTATATATACTCCTCTCCTACTCCACTAAGGATCTAAGCCTCTAGCTTAAATTTATTATATAGCCCCCTACTTTACTACTCTTTAGCTATTAAATAGTTATTAAGTAAATAGAATATAATAATAACACTTAAGTGTCTATAATATAATACTTTAAGTAAAGCTATTTATTCTAGCTAGTTATACTTTAGTGCCTAGGGTTAATAAAAATAAACCTAAAATAAAAATCTTTAAAATTCTAAATTAGCTAGCTAATTATACTTAAAACATTAACTATAAATCTTTAATCTACTCCCTTTATACTTATAAATATAATTCTACTATTATCCTCTTTATTAAAATCTTATATACCTTAAGTCTTCTATATAAACACCTATTACTTCCTACCTATCCTTTATTAATACCTATACTTTCTTTATATTTATTTATTAATACTTAATAAAGAATCCCTTACTATTACTTATTAAATCTAAATAGTAAGCTCTCCTATCTTTACTATTCTATTTTACTAAAACTAAGTATAGTAAAATTATATTTACTACTATTAGTGCTCTATCTCTCTCTCCTTTACCTTTAAATAGCTACTATATTTTAAGCTACTATAAGATTAAAGGCAACTTTAAAAATAAGTTATTTACCCCTATTAATCTTAACTAGCTAAATATTTAGTGTTTATCCTATTTTATATATATAGTAAATAATAAACTATTCTTATACACCCTAAGCCCTTAGCACTCCTATAAGGAGTATTAAAGGAGAAAGGTAACTTATATATATAATACTATTATATTTACTTAAAGTCCTACCCTCTACTACCTTATTTATAAGATTATAGTAGCTATTTATTATAGTAAGTCTATAAAGGTACCTTATCTCCTTACCTATAATACCCTTAATAGTAAGGGAAAAAAGGTTATATTAAATAAGCCTTTTAAGGCGCTATATAACTATTTTACTACTACTCTATACACTATTAAGAAGTATACTATATCTACTATTACTACTAGTTTCTTACCTATACCTTTCTTTTAGCTACTAGAATAATTCTAAGCTACTATTAATAAAATATCTATATATTCCTTACTTACTATTATAATTAATTCTACTATAATTTACTTATTAAAAACTAGTATTAACTATATTAATACTTAGTTATCTAAAGTATAGTACTAAGTTAAGTAGCTAATACCTATATATTAAGATTTATTTACTAATTATTAATTATATTAGCCTCCCTTATTATTCTATCTACCCCTATAACCTAAGGAGTAGGTATATATACCTATACTACCCCTTTCTATAATATTATATATACTACTACCTCCTAGTATCCTATTTAAATAAGTTAGCTAGCTATTAAAGCCCCCTCCTACTATTACTATACCTTTACCTACTATTACTATACCCTCTCTTACTACTATTATACTACCCCTTACTAATATTATACTACTATTTATTCTCCCTTAGTATACTTTATTTTTATTACTTTTCTTTAAGCTATTCCTAAACTTCTTTAGCTTAAAGTTATAAGAAGCTAATATATTTCTTATTAGCTAAAAGTTACCCCCTTTACCCTTACTTAACTTACCTATTATAGCTATATTATCTAAGTATTATAAAAAGAAAAAAAAAAAGAAAAAGGTTTATTAAGCTACCCTATTTACTTTATTTAAGGGTAGGTAGTAATAATATATTAAACTATTATAGTTAAAATAAAGCCTATATAGGGCTTAGTAGGATTTAAATTTATATCTAATAATATACTATATAGTATTAATTAAGAATTATAGTATACTTATATTAATTTATTATTAAAATATATATTACTTTATTATAATTTAAATTATACTAAAGCCTTAATATTCTTTAGATTTTTAAGTAGTTTCTATATTAGCTATATATAGCTAACCTATTTAACTAATATATTATAGTAATTACTATAGCCTTTAGCATTCGTTATAGCTAAGATATACTTAATCTAGTACTTATAGGGTATATCTATACTATTATTTTAAAGCTAAATAAGGCTTAGTTAAGAGTTAAGTAGAACCTAGAAAGGGAGTAAATTATTTACTATATACTTTATTAAATTAATATAAAAAATAAAGTAAATACTACTTAGGATATTTAGTTTAATAATAAAGGGCATTAGAATATTAAGTATAGTATATTTAACTATAACCTAATCTAACTTCTTATTTAGTTAAAGGGTATAAATATTATAAAGGCTAAGCTAAACCTTATCCCTTAGCTAGTACTACTTTACTAAATAATATAATTAATTAAAAGACTTTTATTAATACTATTAGGTAAAGTTAATAGTAGCTTAAGTAAGCGCTATTCTCTATTAAATATATTTAAGGAACTAAACTACTTATCCCTTAAGGGATATCTAGCTCTATATAAAAGCTAGCGTATACTAAATTAAGTTAATATTAAAACTATAAAGTACTATATAGGCACTTAGGCTAGTAACTAATAATATATAGTTATTAAGGGTAAGCTAGTATACTACTAGGTATATAAGCTAATTTATTTAAATAAAAAAGACTATAACTTATAATACTACCTAAACCTCTTAATTTATATACTTAGTACTACTATTAGTTTAGGGATAATAGAATATAAAGAGAAGCTACTTAGTATCTATAAAGGAGTAGAGTATTAACTAAAAGCTACTTACTTAGTTTAAGCCCTAGTTTAAAATAATACTTAAAGGAAATTTATAAAAACACTACTAATAGTTTAAAAAGCATTAAGTGTATACCTTAGTGCTTATACTTATTATAGCTTTTAATTAAATATATTTTAAGAGATAGTTTATAATAACTATAAGAAACTAAAGAGTGTTTAAAGAGCTAGTAAGAAGGTTAGTTATAAAGTTTACTAATATCTATAACTAATACCTATTTAGTGCTAAAATAGGCTATAGGAGGCCCTAATATAGGCGCTAGCTCTTTTAAGCCCTATAATAATAGTAATTATATATATACTATGTAATATCTATTAATATACCCTTCTAGTAATAGTTTTAATAAAGAGCCTAAAAGGTTATATTCTTTCTAGGGTGGCCTATTAGGGGTAAGTTATAGGTTTATTAAATTAGTGTAGTAGTAAGGGGCTTATACTATAGTGCCTAAAGGTAGCTATAAAATAATAAAGCTTTATAAGTATTTATTATATAGTTACTAATTTATTAATGTATAGCTACCTTAATAGGGAATTTCTAAGCCCCTAATTATACTGCCTTAATCTTTACTTAGTATATAAAATTAGCTTATATACCTTAATTCTAAAGGCTTTATAGATAGTTATTTATAAAGAAGTTATAGCCCTAAGGGTTAGCTAGGGAGATGCTAGCTAGGGTCTGTTTCTACCCTAATATAGAGGTTAAAAGAGCGTAGAGTAGTTATAATAAATACATAGCTAATACTAAATAAAACAATAGCTAGGTCTTTATAGGTTCTCTTAACTTATTCTATTTATAGTAGAATAGCGTATTAAAGTATACTACTTAAAGACCTAAGCAGTAGTAAAGGTAAAAATTAAAAAGTAAAAGAGTCTTTACTTAATATACCTAGAATTCTAATATTTTATAAAGGCTTATAAAGTATTCTAAGTTCTTATAGTTAGTAAGAATTATAAATAGTTAGAAGACACTATAGAGTTTAGTAAACTATGCCTTAAGGTATAAGATAATACTAAGTAATTCCTTATTATAGATTATATAGTTCTACTAAAGGGCTATAAGTTGAATAAAGTAATAGGCTACTAGCTATAGTATACCTATTATATTATATTATAAGAGGCAACCCCTAAGCGCCTCTTCTAATGTATTAGCTTTAACTACTATATTTAATATAAAGTCCTACTAAGCTAAGATTAAAGCTAATAAAAACGCGTTTTTAAGGCATTAAAACGCTACTTAGTATGCTAGGGACTAAATAAATAGAACCCCCTTCTTAGTAAGGTTAAGTAAGGGCCTAATAAGATTTAAAAAGTTAGCTATAAATTCCTAATAAAAGTTTATAAAGCTTAAGAAGCTACATACCCCTTATAGTTATATTAGCGCCTCCTATTTGCAAATTATAGCTACCTTAGCTAGGTTTAAATGCACTATATAGCTAGCCTATACTATAAATCCTAGGTATTTTACCTCTATTATATAGAATATATACTTACTAATATTAAGATATAAGCTAGCCTATTATAAGTAAGAGAGGATCTCTCTTATATACTATATATGCTCCTTATATATATTATTAATATAAATAAGGATATTATTAAGATAGGCTATTATATAGACCCTTAAGGCATCCCCTAAGGCTCTATTAATATAACATTAAAACATTATAGGTGCCCTAGCTAGGCTAAAGGGGTAGATAAGTTATTTAAAGAGGCTAAAATTTATATAGAAGGCTATTAAGGCCTTATTCCTCTTTACTATATATAGGTAGTAAAATATAATATAAATATCTAATTTTATAAACTATTATATACCTACTAAGGAATATAGAGTTTCCTTAATAAGTAATAATAAGTATTAATCCTAGTTTATAATCTTATTTAATGCCCTATAGTTTATATAAAAACACTAGCCTTTACTTATTTTTTTAACTAAAAGCACTAATATAGCTACTAAGAAAAAAGAGGCCTAAATCTAGCCCTTATCTATTAAGTCTATAATTTATTTCTATATTTCTAGTAGCTAATTCTAAGGTATATTATATAGTAGTGCCTAAGGTAGGTCTAGTAAGCTATTATTAGAATTCTACTATAAGTAAATATAATAGTAAGCCTATCCTTAGTAAGGAGGCAATATACTAGCATTCTCCTACTAAAATAAATCCTAAAAATTAGCTAGTTTATTTAGTAAAAAGAAGAGGTTCTTATCCTTCTCTAAGGCTACTAAGTCTACTATAAATATAAGAATAATATTAATCTTCTATAAACTAATAAATATTATACTACTTACTTTATTTAACTAAAGCGTATAGTAAGCTAACCTAGCATATACTAATCCTATAATAATACTTATTAGTAAGTCTACCTCTTAAGCATTTAAGGCATAGATCTCTAAGTTACTATATATATAAATAATAAGGAGGCGTTTAGTAGTATATAATATAATATTATTCTAGGCTATCTATAGTGCCCTTAGGATATAGTCTTATAAAAAGCCTAGGATTATATAGGCTACTATAGGGAATAACTATTTATTTAGGTTAGCACTAAATTAAATAAAATATATAATCCTTAGGCACTAAAAAGTATTAGTATAGCTATATTATATAATTATTATAGTAGTAGTAAGGGTATATAGTTAGGCTAGAGTAATATATTAAAGGCTTAACCTTTAAACTATACTTTTACTTATAATAGTATAGCTATTATAACTACTATCTACTTAAGTATTAATAAACTTAAAACTATTATATAAGAGAGGAAGGAGGAATAGTGCTTCCTTTATATAATATTCTATCTCCCTATAAATATTTAAGCTATTACTATAATAGGTATAATATAAGCTAATACTACTAACTTATATCCTACCACTAAGACTTATATAGTAAGGCTTTTTTTTTTTAACCTAAAGTTATTATTATTACTTAGCACCTCTTTATTAAAGGTATTTAGGGCCTAAATATTTAGTTTCTTTATTAGGTAATAAGTAGGAAGCTATATATAGCTATAGATAAGGTAACTATTACTGCTATAATATAAGCACTAGTAGGCAGCCTTATAGCGCTTAATAACATTCTATAATACTTAGGTTACCTAGATTATGCTCTTAGTGTCTCTAAACTTAGCGCCTAACTTATTTTTACTAAAGGGCTTATAGCTTTATCTTAATTCTAAAAAGCTAGTAAAATTAATACTTATTATAGCTATATTACTATCCTAGTTATACTTAGTATAGAGGTAGTAATAAGCCTTAATATATTCCTTAATCTAGTATAAGTTAATATTTAAAGTAGTAGTATAGTATTATAGAACTATAGTATAGTAGTTAGAATAGGGAATATTATAGCTAATATAATAATCCCTTATTTACTTATTAAGTTCTACTTAAAGTCTTATAAGTTTTACTATATTTACCTATATACTTCCTTCTATAAAGTATAACTTTTATTTAAAATAAATAAAGAAATCTATAAACTATTTATTTAAGTATTATTTAAGTTAGTTTAACTTTATAACTATATATTCCTTTTAGTAAGGGTTTATAAATATAGTATTAAGGTATTTAAGAAAATAGCTTAGTATATACTAATAATTACTACTAAGCTTAAAGAATAGAGCTACCTATACTTAAATCTTAGGTAATAGGTTTTAATAAATAAGGAACTATTTATTATAGTTAGTATTAATAAAGTCTAAGTTAGCCTTTAGCTTATATACTATAAGGCTTTACTAAGCCTAAAATAAAGCCCTATTTCTATTATAAAGGTTCCCTATTAGGAGTAATTTATACTTAGGTTATTTCTAGTTAGTATATATTAAAGCATTTATATAGAATGCTTAGTTTACTAAAGCTATATAGTAATATAGTTCCTTAAGCTAAGCTACTATTAAAGTAATAGTTTTATAAAGGTAGTGTAAGTCTTATATATTACTTAATTAGGCTACCTATTTATAATACTAAGAATCTATTATATTATTTATATAAAAATAAATATTATAGGTAATATTATAATAAATAATAATTATTATAAACTAACCTAAATAGTAACTATAATTTAATATTAATAAAGTTATTATTATCTATAAAGAGAAAGGAAAGACTACTATCTCCCTCTACTATATACCTATTCTATATATAATATATCTTCGTAGGGTTTGCCCTATAGGTATAGTAGGTCGCTACATATGCTCCTCTCCTGCTCTGCTAAGGATCCGAGCCTCCAGCTCAAATCCATCACAATATAATACTAACTGCAAATTCCTATTCCTCTATAAGTAAGAAGCATTATTAATAATTCCTAATTAATTAATTAATAGATTTATAAGGAATCTAAGTTATTAAATTTATTAATATAAAAAGCCTAAGTAAAACTACTAAAGGGGTTAATACTACTAATAGACCTAACCCCTAACTAAATCCACTATATTCTTAAAGAAATTAATAAAAGCTATATAATTAATAAGAAATATAGTAGGAAACTATATAACTTTATTATTTTAAAGATAAATATCTTTAAAGATTAATATATATAAAATAATATTCCTTAGATATTATAAGTAAAAGCTTTTCTAATTATATTAAAAAAGAATACTCTTACTTACTATCTTAATAAACTTATTAGAAAAGAATTAATAATTTATAACCTTACTAATACTATTAAGAATTACTTTAAAACTAAAAGTAATTAGTAGTTTTATTATATTAAATAGAATAGCATTTCCCTTTAAAAGGTTATTACTAATAACTTTAAGAAGACTAAGCTTTAATGCCTTAATTAAATATTAAAATAACTTTACTATATTTATTATAGAATCTTTAATACTTTTATAGTAAATATAGAGCTTTAGTAATAGCTTATTACTACTATTAATAGTATTTCTAAATATAAGCTTACTATATTTAACCTTACTCTAACTTATAAAAGAATTATTAAAGACCTTTATAAATACTTATATACTAATAAATTAATTAAAACATTATAATAGCTATCTTTTATACTATATATAATAAAAAATAGCAATAAAATAATGTTTACTAATTAGTAATATAAATAACTATCTAATTAACGCCCTAGTAGCTAATTACTATAAAAATTATGCTTTTTATATAAATATTTTATATATTAATAAGTAGGATATTAGTTAATATTCTATATAAAATAGGAATAGTAGAAAGCTAAGGATTCCTAGTAAAAGAGTAAGAACTATAAGGGAATTTCCTTTAAATGCAGTTTTAATGTATTTCTCTTTAAATATAAAGGAAAACCTAAGGTAATTAATACTAAGGAAGATAAGCACCTAGCTTAGGAGGCATTAAATATATATATTACTACACTAATAAGTAATACTATAACCCCTAAGTTAGTATTTATATAATTTCTTACTTATTTACGACTAAATCTATTTAAACTATTTAATTAAATAGATTTCTATAAGAAACTAACCTTTTTTTAAGCCTAATCCCTTTTATATACACTTAAGAATAATATAACTGCTTATAAATTATCTAGCATAACCTCTATAATATAGAAAGAGACCCCTAAAATAGATTGCTTTATTTTAAATAACTAATATTTTAGTAATATTTTTTATAAAATTATACTAAATATAAGAGTAATAGGGATTTCTATAGTAGAAGTATTATAAGCTATAGCTTTATAAAGGATTATACTATATTTAAAGATTAAGCCTATTAGTTAATATATAGTTAACTTTAGTGTAGGTTTAGCAATTTCTTTAGGAATTTTATATATTTCTACTACCTTTAGAACTATTAAATTCTACATTCTTAATATAGCTACCCCCTTTTTACTCTATATCTTTAATATAGATTAAATAAATATAAAGCTTAATAACTTTAAGAATATACTAATTTAAGGCATAAAGAAGGTTTTAATTATATAAAAATAAAGACGCCCTTAGTAAATTCTATAGGCTAATAAAGCTATTACTTTCTACCTTTTAAAGGCTAAAATATATTAATTATACTAATATTTTAGCTATCCCTTAGTTACTAAACTTATAAAGCTACTATAAAAAGCTAATAAATTAATAACAAGTAGAATTATTAAGAGACTCTTTTATAAATATTATTAATATTAACTTTATAGTAAAGCCTTAGAATAATTTAAGTTTATACTAAAAGATAATATAGACTTTAACTATAAAATTATTATTAATATTCTTTAAATTAATAATAAACCTATACTATATATTATTAATATAGTAACTATATTCCAAGCTATATACTTCCTTAAGCTCTAAAAGTAAAAGACCTAAGATATATAAAATACATTAAAAGAGTGCTTAATTAATACTTATTTAGATCCTTTAAATAATATTATTTATAATACTAGAAGGAACTTTACTTCTATAGAATTCTAGTATATTATATACTAAATAACTATTAATATAGAAAAGGTTTCTATTAAGGTATACTATAGTATTAAAAAGGTTAAGAAATATTATACCCCTCTTTAAAAAGTATATAATATTATTAAAAATAAGGTAGAAAACCTCCTTAGCCCTTCCTAAAGACTATAAATAGCTATTAAAGCTATTAATAACTCTACTAAACCTAATAGCCTTATACTAACTTTACTTATATTTAGGGTATATTTATAAATATTATATAATTTACCCCTAAGTCTTTTAATAGTATAAAGAGCTACTTTACTATAGAAAGCTACTAATAAAGCTTAGCATTGCCTTATATAAAGGTAAGTCTCTAACGCCCTTAATATATAGAATAGTCTAAATACCCTTCTATTATACTTATTAATATTATAATTAAAAGTCTATATTTAATATAAAAAAAAAGGTTTATATAGTCCTTATAAATTACTATTATTTAATTATAAAACCTATACTATAGAATTACCCTATAGTCCTATAAAATTCTACTTAATAGTAGTAAAGCTATATTACTATAACTTAAAAGAGCCTATAAATATAAAAGAAATTAATAATAAAGATAAGGAAAATAAAATAAAGAATACTAATATAAATAAGGGTTAATTACTATAAGAACCATTATAATAAGGATATAGAAAACCTAAAAAGCACCTACTTATCCTAAATTATACTAAAGATTTTAATTAAAATAATAAAAAACTTAGTACTATAAGTTTCCTTACTAAAAAAAAGAAAAGTAATTAAAAGCTAGTAGTTAACCTATATAGGTAAGGAAAGATTACTACTAAGAAATAACTATTTAAAGTATTTAATTAAAAGGAAATTAATGCTTTACTAATAAGAGATATCTTTAAATTTATTATATTTAATAAGGAAGAGTATAGTAATTAGTACCTCTTTTACTCTTAAATAGTAAGGGAAATTAAAGGGAAAGGCATAAGCTTATTATTAATAAATATAATTAATAGACTAATAATTACTACTAAGAAAGTAGTATAATATATTATTAATACTTAAATATATTAATACCTTTATTAATTTATAATAACTAATAGTAAAATATATAAACCTTATAATAAATTAAATAGTATTAACTTTGTAATTAAAGTTAATTTAAAAAAGAATTATACTAAGTAGTAATATATCAATAAATAAAAACTTAAGAAAAAGAATTAGATTTTTAAGAATACTCTTTATATTTATAATATAGAATTTACTATAGCTAAAGCTAAAATTAGCTATAATAAATTTAGTATTAAGAAAAATAATTCTCTTTATAAGCTATACTTAAAAGTTATAGTTTATTATATTAATATTTTTAAAGAACTTAATACCTAAACTAATAAAGCTATAGTAGCTACTATAAAGTATAATAAAGCTTATGTTAAAGGTAAATTAAAACTCTTTATAATTAATATTATTTAAAACTTTCTTTAAACTATTATTATTATTAAAAAAAATAAAAATAGCTATAAAAACTATCCCTAAATCTTTTAGCTTTTAACTAAAGCTATTATTATTACTAAATATATAAGCAATACCTTTAGTTATTTAAATAAAACTCTTAGTAGCCTTTTAATAATAATTAATAAGTTTTATTTTATACAAATCTATAAACTAAGCGCTTAAGTAACTATTATTATATTTAAGTAGTTACTTAGTATATAAAAAGAGGTCCTTATATATAATAATATTAAAGATAGCTATAGAGGCTCTTAAATATACTATAATAAACTATAGTAAACTATTTAATATGTACTATATCAATATAAAAAGCTTTATAAATATTTATAATATTATAAAGGCTAAAACCTTAGAAATAATTAATACTAAAATTAAAAAGGCTATTAAGTCTATACTTATAATAAGAAATATTAAACATATAAAATTCTACCTTATTATATTAAAGAAATATAAATTTACTATAGCTACCTTAATTTTTATTACTAAAAACGTTATTAAAATATATAATACTTTAAACTAAAGTAAAAATTATTAAAGCTAAGGTAAAAACTATTAAGGCCTTAATAGCGTCTTTTATAGGTATTTTTAAGATATTTACCTTAATATTTTTTATAAAGTGTATTAAAGAAAAAACTTTAACTTCTTAGTTTAGGTATTCTATATATTATAAGCACTAACTACCTATTATAAATAGCTTAAAAATTATACTATAAAGAAGGGATTTTAGTAATATATTTTAGTATTTTTATTATTTTCTATACTATTATTTTAATAGTTGTTGGAATCGCTGCATATTCCGGCTCGCGACTAGCCGCCCGGAACCACGGACCCTAACAAGAACCCTAACAAGACCCCTGACGAGTCGGTCACGCGATGAGCAGAGTTTTCACCGGCGCTTCTGACGGCATTTTTGTGGATTATAAAGACCCCTATAAAATGCCCCTTTAAATAGCACCTTCTCTTAGTAAAAATTAAACCTTTTTAGGAATACCTTTGCAGACCCTACGTTAAGTTACTAAGTCTCTATTTCACCCTAGTATTCCTTAGAGAATTACTAGTATTTTAAGGAATACTAATACTAATTAGTAGGTTATATTATTCTTAGAATATTTACCTATAGATTTATAAGGATTTACCTTAGAAGAGGTAAATCTCTTTACTTAGGAGAGAGATTTATACTAAAGGAAAATAGAGTATATAGTTTTAAATAGCACTTAAACTTCCTAAATATAGGGTCTTTTATATAAGAATTAAGTTATTTTTACTAAACTAGCTATAACCTATCTTTAAGTGTAGAATTCACTATTATTCACACTATTATCTATAGAAAACCCTTATTTACCTTATTAACCCCTTATTATACTAAAACTTATATAGGGATTATAAAACTAAAACGCTAAATCTTAACTATAGCTTATTAAAAATACTTATAAGTATTTAATTATAAACATATCTTTCTATAAAAGTAATAAGGAATTCTAGGATTTATTTAGGAATCTTATATAAAGTAGCCTTAATACTGCTTTACTATAAATATTACTAAATTCCCTTCTTAAAATTATTGAAAAGTATATAAAGATCCTTACTCTAAAATAAAAGGTATACTAGGATAATCTACTAGAAAAATATAAAGACTAGTAATATATTAATAATTAGGCTACCTTTATTCTTTACTAGTATAATATTTTAAAATAAAAGAATCTAAAGCTCTTTAATGCCCTTTATAAAGACTTTAAAGGTTAAACTATAAAAGACTTTAAGTGGATTTTAATAATAATATAAAAGGATCTATAAGACTTCCTTACTATAAATAGTGTATTAATTCTACTTATATAAGGAGCATAATATATAAATATACTTACTACACTTATTAATATATTAAAAGAATAGATTAAACACTAGTTTCTTAGTTAATCTATATAATATTAATAGTAAATTCCTATTTCCCTATAGCCTAATAGCCCTTTTAATAATAATAAAGCAATTAATTAATAGATATATAAGGAATCTAAGTTAATAAATAAGCTATTATACTAATAACTAAAAAGATAATAACTAAAGCTACTACTACTAAAAATAATGCTTAATTATAACTAACTCTGCTATATTCTTAGGGAAATTAATAAAAGCTATTTTAATAGTAAGAAATATAGTAAAAAGATATATAACTTTATTATTCTAAAGATAGGTATCTTTAAAGATTATTTATTATAAAATAATATACCTAAAGACTTATAGGTAAAGGCTTTTTTAATTATATTTAAAGATAAAGCCCTTACTTATTATATTAAAAAACTTACTAAAAAAGGTATAATAATATAAAGCCTTACTAATAATATTAAATCTTACTTTAAAACTAAAAGCAATTAGCACTTTTATTATATTAAGTAGAATACTATCTCTCTTTAAAAGGTTATTACTACTAACTTTAAAAAGACTAAGCTTAAATGCCTTAACCTAATACTTATATAACTTTATTAAATTTATTATAAAATCTTTCTAGCTTTTATAGTAAATATAAAGCTTTAGTAATAGTTAATTACTACTATTATTAATATTTCTAAATATAGTTTAGCTATATTCCTCTACACTTTAACCTATAAAGGAGTTATAGGAGACCTTTAAAAATGCCTTTAAACTAATATAGTAATTATAGTAATATAATAGTTAGCTACTACTACCCCTAACCCTATAAAAAATAATAATAAGGTAATATTTATAAACTAATAATATAAGCAATTATTTAATTAGCACCCTAGTAACTAACTATAATTAAAATTACACTTTCTATAAAAGTGCTTTATATATTAAAAAGAAGGATATTAGTTAATGTCTTATATAAGGTAAGAATAGTAGAAAGCTAAGGATATTTAGCTAAAAAGTAAGCGCGCTAAAAGGACTCCTACTAAGCGTAGCTTTAATGCATTTCTCTTTATATTTAAAGGAGAACCTATAGATAAGACCTCTTACCCTAATAAATACCTAGCTTAGGCTAATTATAATGCATTTATTATAACTTCCTTAAGTAATACTATAATGCCTAAGCTAATATTTATATAGTTTTTTACCTAATTACCCCTAGGCCTATTTAGACTATTTAATTAAATAGACCTTTATAAGAAATTATTACCTTTATAGGCAAGATCTCTCTTATATATATTAAAACACACTATAGCTAACTATAAGATATTTAGTATAAATATTATACTATAGGCAGAGCCTCTTAAGATAAATTGCTTTATCTTAAATAACTACTATTTTAATAAGGTTTTCTATAGAATTATACTAAATACTAAAGCTATAGAGATTTTAATAGTAGGAGTATAGTAAGCTATAGTACTTTAGAAGCTAATACTAACCTTAAAGATTAAGTTTACTAGTTAGTATAAAGTTAACTTTAGTGTTAGTTTTATAACCTCTTTAGAAGTGCTATAAGTTTTAATAATCTTTAGTATTATTAAATTTTATATTTTTAATATAACTACACCCTTTTTATTCTATATATTTAATATAGATTAAATAAATATAAAGCTTAATAACCTTAAGAATGTGCTAATCTAAGGCTATAAAATAGTCTTTATTATATAGAAATAGGGATATCCTTAGTGGCTTTTAAAGGAAAATAAGGCTGCTGCTTTCTACCTTTTAAAGGCAGAAATTTACTAGCTTTATTAATATTTTAGGCACCCCTTTATTATAAGATTAACTAAGCTGCTTTAAAGACCTAGTAAGTTAATAAATAATAAAATAATTATAACTATCTCCTATAAATACTATTAATATTAACTTTATAGTAAAGCCTTAGGTAGGTTTAAGTTTATACTTAAAGATAATATAAACTTTAACTATAAGATTTATATTAATATTCTTTAAATTAATAGGAAACCTATACTATATATTATTAATATAGCCACTGCCTTCTAAGCTATATGCTTTCTTAAACCTTAAAAGTAGAAAGCCTATAACGTATAAAATACACTAAAGGAGTGCTAAATTAATATATATTTAGAACCTCTAAATAACATTATTTATAACGCTAGAAGGAACTTTGCTTCTATAGAATTCTAGTATAATATATATTAATTAGCTATTAATATAAAAAAGGTTTCTATTAAAGCCTACTATAGCATGAGAAAGGTTAAATAATATTATAGCCCTCTCTATAGGGCTTATAACATTATTAAAGCTAAGGTTAGAAACCTTATAACCCCCCTTTAGTGCCTATAAATATCTATTAAAGCTATTAACAATTCTATAGGGCCTAATAGCCTTATACTAACCCTACTTATTTTTAAAGCATACCTATAGATATTATATAACTTACCCCTAAGCTTATTAATAGTATAAAGAAAAGCTTTACTAAGGAAAGCTACTAATAAAGCTTAGCATTGCCTTATTAGGAGGCAAGTAACTAACGCATTAAATATATAAAATAGCCTAAATACCCTATTATTATATATACTTCCTTTAAACTTAAAAGTCTATATTTAGTATAAAAAAGAAGGCTAAAGTAGTTTATTTAAGTTATTATTATTTAATTATAAAACCTATACTATAAAAATGCCCTAAAGACTTATAAAGTTCTGCTTAATAGTAATAAAGCTATACTATTAGAGTATAGAAAAAGAGATTATAAATATAGAGGAAAATAATAAAAAAGAGGAGGAGATTAAGGATACTAATACTAATAAAGGTTAATTGCCTATACCTTTATAGTAATAAGGACCTAGGTAACCTTAAAAATATCCTTTAATTATAGCTTATAAGGAAAATAATAAGAATAAGAAGGATACTAATAAGAATTATAAGGAACTTAGTACTATAAGCTTCCTTATAGCTAAGAAGAAAAGTAATTAAAACCTAGTAATTAAATTAAGGAAAAAAGGGAAGATTACTACTATTAGAAAACCTTTTAAAGCATTTAATTAAAAGAAAATTAAGGCTTTGCTAGCTAAAGATATCTTTAAATTTATAACCTTTAATAAGGAAGAATATAGGAACTAATAGTTTTTCTACTCTTATATAGTAAGAGAAGTTAAGGGGAAAGGCATTAATAAGCTATATAAGAAATTAAGGCTTATAATCTAAGGGTATAGTAATAAGGAGAAAGCATAGATTTTAATCTAATCTTTAATAATTTAATGTATAAGCTAAAGACTTATTATTACTGTAGCACTATTACTAGCTAAGGACTATATCTTTTTATAGCTATAAGATATTACCTAGGTATATATATAATTAGAAACCTTACTAAATTAGTTAATTATTGTAAAACTACTAGTATAAATTATATATTTATACCTAAAGAATACTATTATAAAGGTTATTAAACCCCTTTATAGTATTATAGAAGCTAGTATATATTAATAGGTAACATACTTCTACTACTATTATAAGAAGCTAATAATAACTACTTCTATATATAACCTTTATTTCTTAATAGCTTTTAATATAATTAGATGCTTTAGTGTAATTAGTATATAGATAGATAATACCCTTAGCCTAAGTAATATTAAATTCTTTAAAACTAAGGAGATAGAACTAAAGAAAATAGAATTTATAGTAAAACTTAAGTAAATTTTAATACCTATAAAACCCCTTATCTTTAATAGCTATATTTTACACTAACTTAATAGAAATTATATAGAACTCCACTAAAAAGGCTAGAGTAAGAAGCTTTAACTTATTAAGCCTAATAAACTAATAATAAAATAATAATATATTAAATAATAAGCTTAAGAAGCTTATATATCACTAGTTTATTAACTAGAGGCTATATTTAACCTTTTTATTGCTGCTTAAGCCTAAAATCCTAATAAATTTAATATTATAAGACTTAATAAATGGATTTAGTAGTAAATATAGTATTATAAGTATAGTTTATAGTATATCCCGCTTAACCTCTCTATTATAGCCCTTTATATCTTTATTAATAGTTCCTTTATAAATAATAAAGACTTAAGCTTTTAAATTAAATATATAATTATCCTTAGTATAAAGAAAAAGGGGATTAGTATAGAATTTATACTATAAGGTAATATTATAATATATAGCTTAATAAAAAGCAAGAGAGTTATAAGGAGTGCCCTTATATCTAAGCTATATATAATAGTCTAAGGTGCTAATATTACCTATATAATTAGTATAACCTTACACACTATTATATAGAAGTTATAAATTTTACTAATACTAATAATTATTTATATAAATTCCCTCTTATTATATAAGTGTATTATTAAGTTAGGTATAATAAAGAAAAAAGGTTAATAATTAATATTATAGCATTATATTAGTTATATAAAAGGCAGGAAATTAAGGAGATTAAATAAATTAATAGTAATAATAATATTACTAATACTATAATAAAGACTTCTCTAAACTAAGCTTTTAAGACCTTTATTAATAAGAATAAAGCTATAATCTATATATAAGGATAGGTAGAATGCATAGAGAAGGAGGAGGAATATTAAGAATATAGACTAAACTCTTTTTCTTATTAATTATTTAATTAAATAGTTAACCACTGTTTTTATGTAGATTTTTACCTATATTAGGTGCAATTCCTCTTTTCCTATAAAAAGAGAGAATTCTAAGTGTTAGAATCACTGCATATTCCGGCTCGCAACTAGCTGCCTAGAACTACGGACTCTAATAAGGACCTTAATAAGACCCCTAACGAGTTAGTTACGCATGAGCAGAGTTTTCACTAGTGCTTCTAATGGCATTTTTGTGGATTACAAAGACCCCTATAAAATGCCCCTTTAAATAGCACCTTCTCTTAGTAAAAATCAGACCTTTTTACGAATACCTTTGCAGACCCCACGTTAAGTCACTAAGTCTCTGTTCCACCCTAGTATTCCTTAGAGAATCACTAGTATCCTAAGGAATACCAACAATAGTATTTTATTATAAAAATTCTAATGGTTACTTAAGTATCAATAATTTTAAGTATTTGATAATAAGTTACTACTTTAAAAGAATAAAATTAATAAAAAGTATAAAAGTAGGAAGATTATATAGACTTTTATAATACTTATTACTAGGAATATAAGATTTTTATAAAATCCCTTTTATATTTAGCTTATATTAAATTTAAACAAGGTATATATATTTTCTAACCTAAGCTATAATAAAAGGTATACTATAATTATATAGTAAATCTCTTTAATAGTAATAAATACCTTAAGTTATAAAATATTATAATACCTTAAGGTTATTATGTTTACTTTAGTTAGAGGTTTAGCTTATTTAACTTTATATATTATTAAAAGTAAAAACCTTACTTTAATATAACTCTTTTGTAATTCTTTTATACTTAGTAATATTATTACTCTCTTATTACAAAACGCTCTTAACTTATTTTTTACTTCTAATATAACTAGCTATATAATGCTAACTTTACTTTAAACGACTCTTTTAATAAGAGGGGAAATTACTTAAAACTATATAAAGACTCTTAACTTTTTTACTAAACTAAGTAATATATATTTTAAGGCTTACTATAATGCTAACACTATAAGTAGTATAAGATAAATAAGGAAACCCTTTATCTTTAAACTATACTAAGTTATAAATACTAAAGACTTTATTAAAGGAGGATTTTATAAAACCTTTCTGCTTTATAAGCTATGCTAGCTATACTAGCTCCTTAAAGAAGAAGTATATAATTTTTTTGATAGGAATTTTATTTAATATACTATAGAACTTAGCCTAAAGGCCTTTATTTAGCTTCCTTAGTATATTATTATTAAGATTAAAAAGACCTTTATAAAATAAAACCTTTAGAGTTATATATATAGTAGTGTTAAAGTAATAATAAACCTTAAAAGACCTAAATAAGCTAGTAATACTAAATAACTCTAAAGCACTATAACTTATAGATTTCTTTATTCTTTATACTAAATTTTACTTTAGCCTAAGGGTTTAATATAATACTTTTATTTACTTTAAAAGTATAAATAATTTTATTAGTATCTTTACTAAATATAAATTATACTTAATTAATATATATTACTAAGCTTTTTAAAAAAAAGGCTATATAACTCTATACTCTTAAAGCCTATTTTAATAAAATTATAGCTAACTTTAATAGCTTTACTAATAATATATAAAAGGTTATATATAGCTCAACTTTTTTAGTAATAATAAAGAAACTTAACTTTAACTTAGTAATACTTTATAGAATAATAAAGCTATATATTTACTAAATAAAAAGCTAAATTTCTTATTATAGAACTTAATATTAATACGTTTAATATTAATATAAAATACTATAAGTAAGAAATCTTTAAGTTTATTTTTAAGTTTATCTTTATAATACCTAATCTTATAAATAATATTTACCTTTTAATAGTATACTTAAATATATCCTTTAATATAACTAAGAATAAAAATAATACTAACTTAAAGTTATTTAGTAATAAATTTAAAACTATTAATAATAATACTTGTTAGTATTCCTTAGGATACTAGTGATTCTCTAAGGAATACTAGGTGGATCTAAGACTCAGTGACACAACATAGGGTCTAGGAAGGTATTCGCAAAAAGGTCTAATTTCTATTCTAATTAGTGCTATCTAAAAGGGCATTTTATAGCTAGCGTTAAGGCCACGAAAATGCTGTTAGATTCTGCAGTGAAAACTCTGCACACATAGACTAATTAGAAGAGTCAGATTCCGCAGCTAATGTAGCTGCGAATCCGGCTCTTCCTAGTTGTGCCACGTTGTTATAGAATGCAGCGATTTTAACACTTAGAATTCTCTCTTTTATAGAAAAAGAGGAATTGCTTATAAGTTATACAAAAATCTACCTAAAAACCACAGTTAATTATTTAATTAGATGATTGATAAGAATAAGAATCCTATCTTATATCTGTTACGTGCTGGATGTCACACGTAAGTTAGGGGTACTTACACAATAGGTGTGGTATGTTATGAAGTTATAAAGAGAAGGAACACTTAAGTTACAGGTAGGTAGTTAAGTGTATATATAGTTAAAGTTATTTATTATAAGGAGAAAGGGGGAGCGGAACCCTCCTATATATAGTAGGTTCCACTGTTATATACAGACTATAATAGGTCCCCCCTTTGTAGAAGAAAATATAGCTTATCCTAAGCTATGTAAATTAAGAAAGAAAGGAAAAAAAAGGAAAGAAAGTAAGTCTATAGTAATCCACCTATAAAGTTAAGAAATTAGAAGGAAAAAGAAACAAGCTGTAGGAGTTTATGTATAGCTAGGTTATAGACTAACCCGTAGAAGTTATATAAATAAGGAAAGGGAACGTAGGCAAGCAAGTTAGCATAAACATCTATTTTCTCTATAGAACCGTTAAAAGCTCTAAGGTTTACCTCTAGTCTACTACTACATTCCACGCTATTACTACTTACTTCTATTGCCTAGAGAAGTGTTGCTATTGCTAGAGAATTTAGTGCTGCTAACCTTATTAGTCCTAGAGTTATTAAGGTCTGCAGTATAGCTCTAGTGTGCTATTATAAAGTGGATATCCTTAGTAAGGGAGCGCTAAACTATAGGGTTAGCTAAGACCCTTTTAAAGATTTCTTACTCTCTATAGTTAGCTATAGTGTTAAGGGTATATATATTAAGGGTTATAACTATAGCCTTAGCTTATTCCTAATATTAGGTAAACTCTATATTATTATGGAAACATACTATACTAAAGTTAAGCTCCTACTTAGTTTTAGAGGCACTTATACTATATTAATCCTTCTAGGTGTTATTAGTATAAAAGTTATAGGTTATTCTATTAGCTAGTGTTTAAATATAGGTAGTGAGTGTTTAGACTTTCTTAGTGCTAATATAGAGAACCTTATAATATATATTAGTAAAATATAAGCAATGCCTAATAAAGATACTAGTGTAGTCTCCTACTAGTTTATAATAGGTAAGGGGAATGCGTTTAGTGTTAAAATAGTTATAGGTTTTAGTAAAATAAATAAAGAAATTAATAAGCTACTAAGCCTATAGGATTTTAGGGAGGATAATTCTATCTTAAAGGTTTATTATATTCTTAATACTGCTTTTAGTATAAATCTAAAGGTCTTACTTAGTAAAAGTTTTATTAATATAAATAGTAATAATTAAAGGAAGCTAGATAAAAGCATCTATACTAAGTTCTATAATATAGTAAATAAAAGCTATATTTAGCTTTAGTAGGCTACTATTTATTAAAAGGTAGTGCAGTCTATAGACCTTATAGAGTAGGAAGGTTCTATAGAAACTATCTTTAATAAGGTTCTTAGTAGTTGTAATATAGTATAATTTAAAAATAAAGGGTTTCCTTATTTATCCTACACTACCTATAGTGTTAGTACTATAGTAAGCCTTAAAATGTATATTACCTAGCTTAGTAAAGAGGTTAAGTGTTTCTTTATAGTCTTAGTTAATTTCCTCCCTAGTAGAGAGGGTATCTTAAGGCAGCATTAGTATTATATAGCTAGATATTATAATTTTAGTGTTAAAATTAAAGGAACCCTATATAGCTATATAGGGAAGATAATAGTTTTATATAGAAAAGTAGCTATAAAAAGGATAGTAAGGAGTATAGTAAGGTATAGAGAAACGCTAATAATAGTAATAAAGGAAATAGAGAGAGCGATTTATAATATAAAGGTAATAATATTATTAATAAAGAGAAGGTTATAAAAGGGTTGTAGTAAGGTGAGTTTTTTTATACTTAATAGTGTACTTAGGTAGCTAAGCTATAGCCTTAGCTAAGCAAATAAAGACCTTTAGATATTACTATATTCTATAGCCTAAGGTAAGTGCTAGCATAGGTAAGGTTTCCTATACAAATAAAGATATAGTTTTTATGGCTTTAAAGTTAAGAATACTTATATATATTATTCACTACTATTATTATTTAAATATAGGTAGAATCCTATAGGGATTTTGTATTCCTAGTAGTAGACATTATAAATATTAAGCAATCTTACTAAACTATTATATTTCCTACTAACTCTATCCTCTTAAAGTAGGTAAGTAATATAGAAATTAGAAACTACTTATACTTATATAACTACTAGGATTCCTATAATAGGGTACTGCTAAAATAGTAGTGTAAGAAATAATAAAGCACTAAAATATTTTACTAAAGGGATTAATAAAATCCCTCTTTTTTAGTATAGTCTTTAAGCTACTTATAGTAGCTAGCTAGTGTTTGCTATATATAGAATACCTTAACTAGGGAGTTAGGGTCTTATCCTTAGTGCGCTTAGTGGATCTTATTATAGTAGAAGTCCTAGGGGTGCCTATAGTTTTAACGGTTTATACCTTAGCCTTAATAGCCTTTACTTTAAACTAAAGTAATTTAATAAAGGATTTAATAGTAGAAATTAAAGCTATTATAGTAGACTTATATTTTTTTAATATAGTAAGGCAGGATTCTATATCCTTAATAGTCTTTACTATAGTTATAGACTTAGTAGCCTTTATAATTCTAGCATTAACTATTCCTAAGATATTAGTTTTTATAATATTATAGATATTTATAAGGCCTTTAATACTATTACAATGCTTTTTAAACGTCTTACTATAGTCTATTATAGTAGACTAAAGGGCTACTATAGCTATCTCTAATGCTATAATATATATAAGGACCTTATTATATACGCCTAATAACTACTTAGATATAGTAATAGCTACTTAGGCGCTTAGCTTAAGGATCTCTATAAAATAAAACTTACTAACTATTATAAGAAGGCCGCTAAGGGTTCTATTTAGGTAGCTAAAAGCATTGCTAATGCATTTAGTAATAATAATAAACTTTACTAAAAGCTAGGAAGTTTAGTAATAGTTTTTATAATTACCTCTATCTTTCTAGACAAAAACTACTATTTAAAGGGAGTTTTAAGTAGTATAAATTATAGAGAGTTCTAATTTACCTTTAGCTTAAGCTTTATTACCTTTTATAGTAGCTACTATAGCTTTATTACTTTAGGCTTTAAGTCCCTTAAAAATATTAATATAATAAGCCACTACTTTTAAGTATAGCTTATAGAGGGAATTATCTTTTTTAATGCTAAATTTATTATAGCTAATTCTAGCTCCTGCCCTAGTAAATTCTACGCTATAAATATAAAGGGTATCCTTAAGGGTTTAATCCTTCTTCTTAGGTCTTTACTTATTAGTGTATTGCTACTTTATATAGTCCTTTTCTATATTAACTATAGTAATGAAATTAATATTATTTAATGTATTATAAGGTATATATATATTACTATTAGCTCTTATAAATTAGCGGAGATGCTAGTGCATTATAGTATTAGCAATACGCTTTACTACTTCCTTAATAGTAGTTACTAGCTTATTAGTTAGGTTTATTAAGGATAGGCCTATTAAGGTCTCCTTCTTAATATTATTAGTGTTATTTAGCTTCTAGTTAGGGTTTATATTATCTTTATTAGGGATGTTCTTATTTATATTATAGTTAGCTATAGTAGGCTAAGGTATAATATAAAGTATACCTAAATTATCGCTATCTCTACTATAAGATTCGCTGCCCTAGATAGCTAAAATGCTCCCTAGCTAGCTAGTTAGAATGTTAGTCTCCTAAAGATAGGAATTAAGTATAAAACTTAGTAGGTTAGCTAGGTTAATATTATAGAAATCAATACTATTTTTAAGGTCTAAAGCTAATTGCTTAAGGAGGATTATAGGAAGTTAGTAATAAAGAGGGGGTTTAATAAGGGCTTTAATATATAAGCATAGAGAGAAACGCAGGAGTTTACTATATATATCCCACTAAGCCTTCTTTTAACTTAACTTCTACTAAATATTAGTATAGTAATTAGTAAAACTAGTGCTAAAAGCCTTAAGTTAGTGGATTTAATATACTATAGAAAGCCTTAGGGAGGTTAAGGGTTTAGGTAGTATATTTATATAAGCTAAGGAAAAACATAAATTAAGTGTAGATAACTGCTATAAGAAAGAAGGCAGTAGTATATAGATTTTAAAAGAAAAGAGGAATAAAAAAGCAAAGAAAAGAAGGTAAAGAAAGAAGGTAAAGGAGTATAGGAAAAGAAGGATTTTATATACCTTAATAGGGCTTTTGTAAAGGTAAGCTTAAGGTAAGCTCTTATCCCTTTGGCAGTCATAAGGCGCCAAATGGGTACCGACAGGGTTAATCAACCAATCACAGTGGGTAGTATCCAAGGTACCCTAATCCTTAAACGGCTTAGTGATATTCTAGGTTACACTAGTACATTAGAGGTACATACACCTATATCACATTTCCTCGCTTTCTATAAGGCTTAGTGCTAGCTACTAGGGGACCTAAACGTCACTTCGACGTACCTGCAGCCGAGTGGGTCCCGTGACCTGGGTGGCGCCTTATAACTGCCAAAGGGATAGTGTGTAGGGAGTTAGAAAATAATTAATGTTTTCTACTAGTAGGGAATTCCCTATATACATTTGCAAAATTAAACATAGAGCTAGTATTATTAGGATTTATTAATTAGGAGGCACTATAAGGCCTTTCTTATAGTATTCCTTATCCTAATTAATAATATTCTTTATAAGGTACTTATTAACTATCTTAGTAGCGTTAACGCACATTTCTTCCTTAGAAATCCACTAATTATCCTTAGTAGAGTATCCCTTCTAGTAAACTAAGAAATTAATATAAGGCTTCTTACCCTTTTTTTAGAAAAATTATATATAGTAATCTTAAATCCTCTTAATTTTTTAGTAATCTACCTCTTTTAATTTAATTAAGTCTACTAGTAGTAGTACTAGCTTAATTTTTCTAAAAGGGTCCTTACTTTATTATAGTTTTTAAATATAAGCTATAGAAACTATTAAATAAACCCTTAAAGTTAGTAGAAAGTTAAGGTAAAAGGAGAGAGAAGAGATCTATTTTAAAACCTTATATAGTTTAGTATACTAGGGAGACTATTTCTTTTTAGGCTTACTTAAAAGCTTATATCCTAAGTATAGCCTAAGGTATACTATATCCCTAATATTAATATTTACTAGGTTATGCCTAGAGTTATATTAGATTTTTATAAGTATAGCTACTACTATAATAGTATACTTAGCCTCCCTTTAGTATAACTTCTAAAGCACTAAGAGGTTAGCATTATTAGGATTTATAATAGATTTATTTAAATTTATAAGAAGGTTTACTACTATAAGTAGCTTATAACTAAGTATAAGTTTATTAAGTAATTAATTAATTAAAGCTATAGCTATATTATTAAGGTAGTATTAGAGTGCTAGAAGTATTAAAGGCTAGGGAACATCTAAATTAGTTATAGTATAATACTATATTATAATAATTATAGTCTAGTTTCTACACTTAGCTATACTATTAGTTTATAGGTAATATGCTATAGCTATAAGGAATTTCACTCCTAGCTTATAGAAAAGTATAGTTTAAAGGTTAAAAATAAACTTAAAGTTCTAATTACTAATAATTTCTTATAGTAGCCCCTAGTTAGTAAGGTAGAGTCTTTTAAGTAGAAGTTTAGCTTAAATTTCTACTAAATACTCTTTATAGCTAGGGATAAGGATTATCTTCTTACTAAAGAGATAGTTTACTAGGTAAAGTAAATTATAGGTAATAAATCCTTTTACTATTTATATTATATTTATAGAGCTAACTTCTAATATATTAGTAATAAAATCTAATAAAATACTATAGAAAGGCACTAGCTTTATTTAAAAAGGTCTTATTTTTCCTAGGGCTTAAGATTAAAAAACTATATTTTCTCTATAGACATTATAATATACTATATAAGTGCGTATTTAGCTGCTTATCTATAGAAAGCAGATAGTAGAGAGCTCCTTAGCTATTCTCCCTATGCTAAAGTAGTAAGTATTATTATAAGTAAGCTAAAGGAAAGCTTTTATATAGTTTTAAGGGATATAAAGTTAATATAATTCTTCTAAATTATAGTAGTAGAGAAGTTTATTATCTTAAAGGTTCTAGCTATATAGGGGAATTTATAGTTAGTTCTAATTAGCTTAGCATTGCCTCTCCTTATATATAGTAATACCCTTAATAATTTAGCTATACTTTATATTATATTAATACCCTACTATAATAAAATCCTTTAGGTTATTATCTATAATAGCGGATACTATAAATTTCTCTTTAAAGTATATATAAGTATTAAGTTTATTAAATTTACTATAGTTAGCTACTTCCCTATAGCTAATGTTAATAGGTAAGTAAGAAAGTGCATTAGGAACTATATTTAAAGTGCTAAGGACGTGGATAATATAGATTTTAAACTATAAGAGATAATTCGTAACCTTAGTAAGCTTAAGGTTAGCTTTATTAAAATCTATTGTTATAAGTAAGGTGTATTAAATAATACCCTTTACTAGTAAGTAATTAGTAATAATATTTATAGCTAATAAGTTAGATTAGGCTATTTTCCTTAGCTTCCTTATCCCCTATATAATAGCAGTAACCTCTGCTTCTATTAAGCTATACCTCTTTTTAATAGCTAAGGTTAGCTAGAAGAGAAATAAAATAGGGTAAAGTTTATTACTACTAATATCCTTCCTAGGGATACTAGTACTATCCTAGTTAACTACTAATTAAAAAGTATATAAGCTAAAACCCTCCTTATATATATTAACCTTAAAGAAAAGAGGCCTTTTAGGGTTATAGTACTAAAGTAAAATCTTAGTGTATAGGAGTTCCTAAATTGCCTTAAAGAATATAATTTCTTACTTAAAGGGTATAAAACTTACCTACTAAGCTATGCGTTTTTATACCTATTTAAATTAACTTAATAAAGAGCTTATTTTTCTTATAAAAATTCTAAAGTATTCTAGTCTTTCTATTCTATAGGGGTTTAATATATAGGTTAAACTAAGGGACCTTTATATAAAGGAATCTAGCTATTCTTATAAAGGTTTTAAGGCTTAAGAGTATAGTAAGTATCTAGAGGTTCTTAAACGCTTTAACACAGTTACTAGTATTAGTAATACCCTTTATATTTATAATAAAACCTAAGAGTTAAATTAATAAATAGCTAATAAATAACTTTTTAGCTATAATATATAGGTAGTATTTCTTAAGGATTTTAAATATAATCTTAAGGTAGGCTAGATACTCTTTAAAAGTATTAGAGAAAATTATAATATTATTAATATATACTTATATAAAGGTATAGTGTTTATAGAATTGCTTATCTATAAAGCGCTAAGTATATACTAGGGAATTCTTATATCCTTATATTATAATATAGGATACTTTAATTCCTCTTTTAGAGATAATTGCTATTTTATTATAGTGTTTACGCTATACTAAAAGTTAGTTAAAGAAACTAGAAGTATTAAGAAGGGATATCTAATACTTTTTATATATATCCTCTATAATATCCCCTTAGTTAGGTAAAGGGTATATATCTAGAATAGTAATGCTATTTATAGGCTTTATATTAATTACTGCCCTTTCTTTATATTCTTTTTTAGTATTATATTAAATAAGAAAGCTAAGGTATAGGCATAGTGCCTTTTCTCCTACCCTAAGGTAAAATACCTTACTAGCTTTATACTTTTTATTAAAGATTTTATAGAATTTCTTAAAATCTTTTCTACCTAAATAGTATACCTATAAGGGTTTTAACTAATTTTACTAGCTATTAATAAAGTTAATATATATTTACTCCTTCTTAGGCATTAGCACTACCCCTTAGTTATAGTAAATATTATATTTATTAGTAAGTTTAATAAGTTTTTCTATAGCTACTAAGTTAAGATTTATAATTTTAATACTAAATTTATTTATAATAAATAGGATATTATCTAAATATATAATGCTATATAAAGAGACACTACTATTAACTACCCTAGGGTTAAGATTATTAGCAGTGCCCTTATTATCTCCCTTTACCTTAAAAGGAAAGATATTCTTTAGCGCTACTAGCTCTTTATAGCTCTATAGGATATTAATATTATAACTATAGAAGGCAGTGAAGGTCTTAATATTATTTATAGTAAAGTAAGAGTCTACTATATCTAGGCCTTAAAGGTTCCCTAGCCTTTAGTTAGGCTTAATATAAATTAGGAGGTCTATAAAGTTATACATTAATAAGCATTTTGCCTACTTATAATTTATAATACTATTAAAAATCTAGCAGTTCTTTAAGATAAAATAATAGACATTAGTAGCCTTATATACTATATAGTCCTTCTAGAAAACTAGCACTAATTCTAAGCTATACAGCAGTATAGTAATGTAGTGTATTATAACAACCCTTCTAGTTAGGACTATATTAGTAGGGTAGAAAATGCAGCTAGGTATAGTTATATTATATATAGATTAGAAAATAACCCTAGGGTTAATAAAGTTAATTTTAATGCTATAATTATATATAAAATCTATACTAATTAATAATTTTAGTGTAAGTTTCTCTATTATATTAGTAGTTATAGTAAAGTAACTAAACACTAACTTTTCTTTAACTTTACCCTTAATATAAAAGTTAAAGGTAGTGGTTTTAATAATATAAAAAAAGGAATTTATACTATTTATAGGTTTAGGCATTTAGGTTCCCTATTAAATATTATAACTATTCTATTAAAGCTACTTTTTATTAACTAATATTAATAAAGTTTTTATATTAAGGTAGATCTTATAGTTCTAACCTTAGTTATTAAAGTAAAGGTTTACTTTAAAATAGGTAGTTACCTTCCTTTTTTTAGTAATTTCTAATTAATATAGCTATACTATAGCTTTAATAACCTAACTATTAGTTAGTCCTTTAAATACTATAATTTTTTTATAGTGTATAATAATAGAAAGTGTAGGTTCTTTAGTATAGAAAGTGTTTATAAAGTTAGATTTATTCTTATTAAAGTTGCTTTTAATAACTCCCTTCTTAACTATATAGTATTTTAATAATGCTAGGTAAAACTCTTTAGCTTTTATATTTAAGTTATTTACTATAACTATATAGTTTATATTATTACTGTCCTTAAGCGCCTACTTTTTATAGAATTAGGGTCTATAGCCTTTATAGTTATATTAAGGGTGCTTAAAGGAGTTATAGTAATAGGTTTTAGCTTCCTTATATTGCTTAAGGGTGTTTAACTCCTTAGTGTAAAAGGTAGCTACTAGTGTGCCTCTATTAAAATCCTTAGGGGATTATTATAGGGCCCTTTTATAACCTTTATAGAAATAACTATAGTTAGGTTAAAAAGGGTATAATTAGCCTTATAGTTAGTGGTTTCTATGTTTATATCTATTACTAGATTTATAATACCTTTTATAGCTTTATAAGTATTAGTAGTAACTACCCTATTAGCATTAAGGTAGACTATAGCTGCCTTTATAGTAGCTATTATGCTAAAGGGGTCTATTTTAGTAAGTATTAATGCTATAGTAAGGGGGATCTTTAGCTATAGAGTCTAAGTTCTTTATAAGGAAGTAAGTAAAAGACTAGATCTTATTCTTTTTAGCTTTATAGTAGGTTTTATTACCTAAGATAAAGTCTCTTAGGTCCTATTTTTTACCTTCTACTAAATTAATATACGCATTATAGTAATTTAATTCTACTAATTAGGGATAAATTTAGCGAAGTTCTATATAAAGTTTATAGTAAAGGTATATAAAGAGCTAAAGATTAGTAAATTCCCTATTAGCTTTAATATAAAAAAAAATCTTAGTAGTAAACTTATATAGTAATATCTTAAATAATATATTATCCCTAGTGAATTTAGCTTAATTAAACTATACTATAGCGTCCTAAATCTTAATGCTAAATTCCTTCTTAACTATAGTAAATACTAACTTAAGGTTATAAAAAATTATAGCCCTTTTTATATTATTAAGATATTAATAGTACTATATATAGGCAGTGCTATAGAAGAGGTATTACACTTAGTGTTTAATCTATTCCTAATAGTTAGGACTAGTATAACTATAGTAGTCCTTAACTGCCTAAATCTAAAGGTTTATATTTATAAAGATAGTAGATTTACCTTTATACTTAATAGCTTTATTATTAATATTATTTAAATCTATCTTAAGGTTAAGATACCTAATATTACTAAGCTTCTATAAGGGTTCTATTAAATAGTTTATTATTAAAGGGGCTTAAACTATAGAATCCTTATAAGGGTTCTTATCCTTAGGTTACTATTCTATAAGTATAAATAATAGTTTCTAAGTATATATAGCGTTCCTTAGGTATAGCTTATTATAAAGTAGGGGGTTATATAAAGCCTTATAAAATTCCTTATTTACTAAGTATCCCTTAAGCTAAAAGGTTTTAGTATAGTAAGCATTAAGGGTTATTATATAAGCTAGTTATACTTATACGCCTATTGTTCTAAAGAATACTATAAGATGCTATATATCTAAGGTTAGAGCCTACCCTAAGGTAAATAAAGGGTATTAGGCTAGTTTTATAGTTTACTAGTAAGATTTAGTTAGTTTAAAGGCTTCTAGGGTAGCAGTTAAGTAAGTTACTACTTTGCTAATTTCCTTTACGCTACTATAGTAGATTTTATTAAAAGCAGCCTCTTATTAGTTATATATATTAATAAGAAATTACTAAAATTTATTATATATATTAGGCTTATACTATTGCCCTTAAGTTTCTATTACTTATAGAGGGGGTATATATTTTACCTAATTATTAAAGGAGTAGGAAATTATTTTATTTTAGTTAATTTCTATAGGATTTAATAATGCTTTTAAAAGAGAATTTAGTATGCTAAAAGTTATATAAAAGTAGATTCTTATTTCTAGAATAGTTTCCTAGTAGGAGCTAGTGCTAATATAGTCCCCTTTCTATAAAAAGGCATTATTTTCCTTAGTATAAAATAAAATATTTAGAGTCTCTAGAGGTCCTCTAATTTCTATACTTACTAAGTCTTTTATTAATTTATCCTTTAAAATGCTATATATACCTATAATATTAGTGTTTTCTCTGCGTTTTAGGCTATTCTTTAGTATAGTAGTGTTATTCTTTAGTGCTAAATTTACTTATTTAAAGAGGTGTTTTAGCCTAGCTCTATAGATAATACCTTTTACTGTTTTCTACTTAGCATTAACTATAGTAAAATCTATAGGGTTTTAATAAATAGGTCTTTTAATAGCTAGGGGCTTTAGGTAAATCTAGAGGTTACTATTAATATATTAATATTTAGTAAGAGTTTAAAGGTTCTTAATGTCTTTTTATAATAAAAGTAATTTCTTTTTATTCTTAAGGTTAGGGAAGTTTTAGTAGAAAGCCTAAAAATAGTGGATTTACTATAATTAGTTTTCTATAATAAAGCTAGTAATTAGAGAATTTAGGCTAATAGGTAGACTTTGCTAGTTTTCTCCTATTATTAATATAAGGTTTATAGTTTTTATTATTAGCTCTTATATAGTAAATAAGTGTATAAAAGAAATAGTAATTATTACTACTTATTATATATTAGATATTATATATAAGTTAGGGGTACTTATATAATAGGTATAGTACATTATAAAGTCATAAAGAGAAGGAACACTTAAGTTATAGGTAGGTAGTTAAGTGTATGTATAGTTGAAGTTATTTATTACTAGAAGAAAGGGGGCGGAACCCTCCTATATGCGGTGGGTTCCGCTGTCATGTGCGGACCGTAACAATAATAGTAATTATTAGTAAGTTTACCCTTTAAGTATTTAAGGCATAGATCTTTAAGTTACTATATATATAAATAATAAGGAGGCGTTTAATAGTATATAATATAATATTATTTTAAGCTATCTATAGCGCCCCTAGAATATAGTCTTATAAAAGGCCTAGGATTATATAGGCTATTATAGGGAATAACTATTTATTTAGGTTAGCACTAAATTAAATAAAATATATAATCCTTAGGCACTAAGAAGCATTAGCATAGCTATATTATATAACTATTATAGTAATAGTAAGGGTATATAGTTAGGCTAGAGTAATGTATTAAAAGCCTAACCTTTAAACTATACTTTTACTTATAATAGTATAGCTATTATAACTACTATTTACTTAGGTATTAATAAACTTAGAACTATTATATAGAAAGAGAAGGAGGAATAATGCTTCCTTTATATAACATTCTATCTCCCTATAAATATTTAAGCTATTACTATTATAGGTATAATATAAGCTAATACTGCTAACTTATATCTTACTACTAAAACTTATATAGTAAGGCTTTCTTTTTCTAACCTAAAGTTATTATTATTACTTAGCGCTTCCTTATTAAAGGCATTTAGGGCCTAAATATTTAGTCTCTCTATTAAATAATAAGTAGAAAGCTATATATAGCTATAAATAAGGTAACTATTACTACTATAATGTAAGCACTAGTAGGCAGCCTTATAGCGCTTAATAATATCCTATAATACCTAAGTTACCTAAATTATACCCTTAGTGTCTTTAAACTTAATACTTAACTTATTCTTATTAAAGGGTTTATAACTCTATTCTAATTCTAAAAAGCTAGTAAAATTAATACCTATTATAGCTATATTGCTATTCTAGTTATACTTAGTATAGAGGTAGTAATAAGCCTTAATATTCTCCTTAATTTAATATAAGTTAATATTTAAGGTAATACTATAGTATTATATAACTATAGTATAGTAGTTAGAGTAAAGAATATTATAGCTAATATAGTAATCTCTTATTTACTTATTAAGTCCTACTTAAAGTCTTATAAGTTTTACTATATTTATCTATATACTTTCCCCTATAAAGTATAACTTCTATTTAAAATAAATAAAGAAATCTATAAATTATTTATTTAGGCGTTATTTAAGTTAGTTTAACTCTATAACTATATATTTCTTCTAATAAAGGTTTATAAATATAGTATTAAAGTACTTAAAAAAATAGCTTAGTATATACTAGTAATTACTACTAAGCTTAAAGAATAGGGCTACCTATATCTAAATCTTAAGTAATAAGTTCTAGTAAATAAGGAACTATTTATTATAGTTAGTACTAATAAAGTCTAAGTTAGCCTTTAGCTTATATACTATAAAGCTTTACTAAGCCTAGAATAAAGCCTTATTTTTATTATAAGGGTTCCTTATTAGAAGTAGCTTATGCTTAGGTTATTTCTAGTTAGTATATATTAGAGTATTTATATAGAATACCTAGTTTACTAAGGCTATATAGTAGTATAGTTTCTTAAGCTAAGCTACTATTAAAGCAATAGTTTTATAAAGGTAGTATAAGTCCTATATATTACTTAATTAGGCCACCTATTTATAATACTAAGGATCTATTATATTATTTATATAAAAATAAATATTATAGGTAATGTTATAATAGATAATAATTATTATAAACTAGCCTAAATAATAACTATAATTTAGTGTTAATAAAGTTATTATTATTTATAAGGAGGAAGGGAAGACTACTATCTCCCTCTACTATATACCTATTCTATATATAATATATATTTATAGGGTTTGCCCTATAGGTATAGTGGGTCGCCGCACATGCTCCTCTCCTGCTCCGCTAAGGATCCGAGCCTCTAGCTCGAATCCATCACACTATATAGCTATATACTATAGAGTATTCTTATAGTATCATTATTATATCTTTAATTATTATATAAAAAATAAATAGTTTTCTTTATATAATAAACTTAAGCTAGTAGCTTAGATCCTCAGCAGGGAAGGAGAGAAGTATATAAAGAGACCTATTATACCTATATAGTAAACACTATAGATATATACTATATATAAAATAGTTAGATAGTAGAGAGAAATAAAAGTTTTTTCTCTCTTCTTATAAATAATGACAACTTTATTAATGTAAAATTATAATAGCTATTAAAGCTAGTTTATAATAATCATTAATTATTATAATATTATTAATAACATTTATTTATATATAAATAATATAATAAATCCTAAGTATTGTAAATAGAAGTATAGTTTGAAGGTGAAGTCTTTAATATATCACTTGAGCTTAATTATAATCTTTAATAACTATTATAAAAGTTATATAATATAGCTATATCAATACTTTTTAATATTTAAAAATTATTTATTTTATTCAATTTAGTATTTACTTAAATATTTAATTATTTTTTATAGTAGCTTATATAATGTTAAGGTTTTTATAAAACTATATCCTTAAAGTACTATAAAAAGCTTAAAATAATATTATATTATATACTATTAAATACCTTTTTATTATTTATATATAAAGTAGCTTAGAAATTTATACTTTAAATACTGAAAAAATAGCTTTATTTAAAACTATTATTATAAAATTAATTTATATAAAATTAGCTTATTATATATTAAAGTTAAATAAAGTAAATAGTATTACAGCTATAAGTTTACTAGAAATTGATATTATTCTTATATTTATAATAAACTTAATAGCTTAAAAGAAAAATAAAAACCTTTTTTTATTAAAGAAACTAATTAACTTTAAAGGCTTATTTAATTATAAAAATATAAATACTTTCTTTTTTTATTGACGCTAGGCTAATTACTATATTTAGCTATAATAGAATCCTAATAATAGTATATTTAATTTACCTTAAATATAACTTAATAATATACTTTAAAATTAGTTATTAATTTTATAAATAAAGGCTAAAGCTAAGCTTTTTATTTAATAATTATATTAATACTTTTAATTTAAGAAGTAAATAATAGCTAGTATTTTTATATAAACTATAAAGTATTAAATAAAATTATAAACTAAAATTGCTTTTCATTATTACTTATTAAAGAGACTTTATCTTCTTTAGCTAATATTTAATAGTTTATAAAATTAAATATTTATACTACCTTTTATTATTTATTTATTACTTAACATAATAAAGCTTTAATAACTTTTTAAATATATTTTAGCTTTTTTAAATAACTTATTTACTTTTTTAGCTTAATTAAAGCATTTATAATATTTTTACTGGAATTGCTCTTAACGGCAAAACCTCAGTGCAGGCAAAACGCTGGGTGTAGCATGTGTGGGCGACTAGGTGGGTCCGCTATAACGATATATGCAATCTAATTAGCTACACTGCTGACTACACGCGTGGCTATAACACTACCTTTTTCCATACTTTATAAGCTTAGCTTTTAGCTTAAAAGAATTATTAAAAATATATACTTTTTATATTATTTTTATTATATATATACTTTAGTATTTACTTTCCCTTTTTTAGCTTATTTCTAACACTAATTAGTAGTTAGTAATAACTATAGATTTACTAGGTTTAACTATAAAAGAAAAAATAGCTTTTAAGGTATTTAAAACCTTTATTACTATACTAAAGAAGAAAACTCTACTATAACTAATAGAGTTAAACTTTAATAAAGAAAGCTCTTACTATTGAATAAATACTAGTGTTTATTTTATTTATTATAAAAAACTATATTTTAAAGGTAAAAACCTCTCTTAAAAATAAATAAAAAGGTTACCTTTAAAGATTTAGCTATTAAAGCTATTAAATAAATAACTATAGCTTTATTAACTTTTAATAATACTATTTAATAAAAGATATAAAGAAGAATTTATAATAATAATACGGTATTATTAATTACTAGCTTAGTTTACCTATTAAAAAACTCTCTTTTAAAGTAGCTTTACTTATTTAATAATACTATTTTATTAAAATAAAAAAAAGCCTATAAAAACCCTAACCTTAGTAATATAAAAACACTAGCCTTTAATAACTAAATTAATTATATTATTAATTACTATAAGTTATAAAAGTAAACTAGAAAAGAGCTTAGTAATAACTTTTAAGAAGACTTTTAAGATTAAAATATTTTTTATTTTTAGAAAATAAGTATATATCTTTAAAGTAGCTTTTAAAACTTTTTATAAAAAAATAAAGTTCTATTTATTAAAAGAATTTAACCTTTAATTCCCTTTTCTCTCTTTAAGTTATTTAAATATATAAATTAATAATTTAAAAAAATATATCTTTTTATTAAAGCTAAGACTTCCTTTTATTATTTAAAGCTTCTAATATCTTAGCCTTACGTATAACTAAGCTAACTATAATAGTTTATATAGAATCCTCTTTTAAATATAAGTTATTATTCTTTTTTTTTTTAATATCTTTAAATATAAATAATAACTTCTATAGGCCTTATTAATAAACATTTTATTCCCTACCTTAGCTTAACTCTAATTTCTCTATTTATATACTTATTAACTAATTTAGCTAATAAAAAGACTTTTTTAAGAAAAACCTTCAGATATTTTATAAATATCTACCTAACTAAGATTACTAAAGCCTATTATATAATAATAACTTTAGTAGAATCTTAAATAATTAAATATAATAAATTCTAAAAAAATCAATAAAAGTAAATATAAAAGAGAATAAATATACTAAAAAAATATATAACTTTTTTATTCTAAAGGTAAATATCTTTAAAGATAGGTAAATTTATAATAATATCCCTTTAAAAATATAAAATTATACTTTTTTAATTATATTAATAAAGAATAATCCTATATACTATTTAAATAAGTTAACCTTTTATATAATTATTATGAATTCGCCTGCACCGCAGTAGCGACGCGGAACCGACTCTAAACCTCTTAAAAAGTGTAGAAAAAGAATTGCTATATCTGTTTTACCTTATTTTTAATAGTGTATTAGTACTAAAGTATAGGTATAGTAAATAAGGCAATATTAATAAATATTAATAGTAGGAATTATAGCTTTATATAAAGCTACTACTACCTATTTATAAAATAAAATAGCTTTATATTAATAGTGCTTTAAGTTACTTTTATACTACTATTTATATATAAGTAAATATTAAATTACCTTACTATTAAATATAATAAAATAGCTAAACTTATACTAGCTATAGTATTAAAGAGTATATAGAATATTATCCTTTATATTAATAATATAGCCTTAATATATGCTTAATATAGCCTTTTTATGCCTTAAACCTATACTAAAATATTAATAGAATTAACTTTACTATTACTTAATAAGCTTATTATAATTAAAAACTTAAAAAAAGTTATTAAATAAGTAATAAAGAAAGCTATTAATACTAGAAATATAATAGCCTTAAGCTAAGCTAGTATTATTATTAAAAGCACTACTTAACTACTTATTTAATAAATTTAAGCTATAATAATAATAGTATTACTTTATATTTACTATAAAACTATTATTAAAGGTAGTATAATAGCTAAAGCTATATAAAACTACTTACTTAAAGAAACTATTATAGCTATTAACTAAGCTACTAGTATTAATATTACTATAGTAGTATATTACCTTTATAGTAGTAATATTATAATTATATTTTAGGATATAGTAAAGCTTTATACTAATAATATAGCTTAGGTTAGTACTATTTTTAAACTAAAAGTAATACTAAACTAATATATATTTAGTATTATTATTAAGGGCTTTTTTATATATTATATATAGAACTAAGAGAAGAATAATATCCTTTAAAATATAATTATAGCTAATAAGTAGGGTTTAGTAAGGGTTATAGTATAGAAGCTATATAATATTATAACCTAATCCCTTTTAATTATTACTATTAATAAAGTTAATATAGTAAATAGGCTATATTATATTAGAATTATTTATAAAGCTAAGATATTTAAAGCTAAGCTTTATAATAATACTATTTATTTTTAATAATACTTTAGATACTTTAAATTTAGCTATATAGCTATATACTATATATTACCTTTATAGTATAGCTACTATATATTTAGTTAGTATAAAAAGGGTAAATAATTATACTTAGCGTTATTAAAAGCTATATAAAAATATTATATTAACTACTTAGGACCTTACTTAGTATAGTTCTATATATATAATATTATAAATAAATAATAAAACTATATATATACTATATACCTAGCATAGCCCTTAGCCTTTACTAAACCTTTTATACTAAAGAAAGATAGTTAAATAAAGGTATTTAACTATAGCTAAAGGAGAGATATAAGTAACTTATTATTATAAAAGGCTTTATTATAAAAGTAAGTTAGTAAACTATATACTTATCTCTTTAATACTAGATTAGAATTAATATAATGCTTATAAGCTACTATAAAGGCTTTTTTAAGTTAATAACCTATAGCTACTATAGTATTAAATAAGCTAAGCCTAACCTAATATATTATATAAAGTATATAATAAAAGTTATATACTAGAATATATAGAAAAAAACCTAACTTATATATTTAGCGCTAGAGTCCTAACCTAAAGCTAATATAATAGTAATATAGGAGCTAGAAACTATAAATAGTAAACTACTTAACCCTAGCCTTAGCTACTTTTAACTTACTACTTAAAGTAGCTATACTATAATTTATATAAACTATTAATATAGGCCTAAGGTATAGTTAATATATATAGGTAAGGATTAGTGCTTAATAATATTAATAAAATACTATATTTACTTAATATATTCCTTAACTTATAAACCTAATTAAATATTATCTCTTTTTAACTTTATAGTAGCTTTACCTTTAAACTATAGTATTTTTATAGAAGACTTTAATTAATACTACCTACTTTAAAACTATTATAGCTAAACCTTAATAAAAAGTAATACACTCTTTATACTAATAATATAGTAATAGCTTAAACTTATAATATTATAAAGTAAAGTAATTTAAAGAATATAAAGTAAAAGGGATAGTATTATTAACTATACTTAGGTTACTTATAATATAAAAGCTAAATTTATAAAGGGACTAAACCTTATTAGATTTAACTATATTCTATAGCTTATTTATATTAGTATTAGTTTAAGGCTATATAGTAACTACTTACTTTATTTTAAATAGCTATATATAGAAAATAACCTTATAGTAGCTAAGGTAGTAATATAGTTTTACTATAACTTTACTAAACCCTTACTTTAAATATTTATAGAAATTAAAATCTATATAAAATAAATAATAGCTAAGCTTTAATTTATTATAAACCTAATAGTTTTAAGGGAACTTTAAGGTAGTTTTAAGCTAAACCTATAATAAAACTACTATACTAAAAAAGCTACTTAAAATGCTAAGAGAGTATTATAATAGTAGTAAATATTCTATACTAAGAAAAACTAGTAACTTATTACTAATATAGTTTAAATATAGTATTAAACTATTAGTAATAAAAGGTATAGTACTTAGTACTTTACTATTAAAGTAACTATTACCTATAGAGAAAGCCTATAGAAACTTAAATACTAAATATAGCTTTATAGTAAATTACTATTAAAATAATAATAAATCTCTGCTTTTATTTAAGGTAAGAGTATAAATACTATAACTACTAAATTATATTAAAAAAAAGTAGCTATACTAGCTAACTATTTCTTTCCTTTCTTCTAAGCTTTATTTAATAATATACTAAAGAATTTTAATAACTACCTTAATACTATAATATTTCTATTAAAAAATTACTTTAATACTAATAAAATCTATAGTATTATTAAGAGCCTAGCTAGTTAAAAAGCATTAGAATTAAATAAACTTTTAGCTAACTATCTTAAAGTATATAGTAAGCTACTAGCTAAAACCCTTATTTACTTACTTAATATATATTACTATATTAGCTATTACCTAGCTTTATTTTAATAAGTAAAAGTTATTATTTTTTATAAACTAAGTAAGACTTTAATAAAGTAATAAAGAGTAAAGGCTTAGTACCTTATTTTACTTCTTAATATTATTAGTAAAGTAATAAAGGCAGTAGTAATAAGTTAGCTTACCCTTATAGCTAAATTAAGTAGTATACTACCTAACCTATAAATAGGTAATAAAGTAAATAAGTTAATAGAAGTTATACTAAGTGTTTTAGTAAAATTAGTATATATAGTATAGTATTATAGTAGTATTATATTACTACTTTAACTAAATATATTAATAGCTTTTAATACTATTTACTATAAAAAACTAACTTATACCTTTATAGCTACTAGAATCCCTATATAAATAATAGTATAAACTTACTTCTTTATTATTAAATATACTACTAACCTTTATTTTAATAGTAAATTTATAAGCCCTTTATTTATAACTATAAATATACTATAAAGGTTTTTAATCTCTTTTATTCTCTTTCTACTTTATATTACCTTTTTATATACTAAGCTTTAAGTAGTATATTCTATGCTTATTATAAGCTTCTTTAATAATATAAATATACTTATATATAGGTATATAGTAAAGGAGATATAGAATTACCTTAAAGCTACTTAAATAATTTATTAAGAATAGTTTTAAGAATTAAGTCTTAAGTTTAATTTAGAAAAGAGTAAACTTATATACTTTATAAAATAGTATACTATAATTATATTATTAGTCTAACTTAATATTAATATAGTATAACTAGTTTAATTTACTTACTTTCTTAAGGTATAGGTTTATTATAAGCTTTACTAAAAAGTATATTAAAGTTAAGTTAAGTTAAAACTAATATAGTAATAGCTTATATTTATATTACTAGTAGCTTTAACTTAGGGATACTTATTATATAATATATAACTCTTATATATATAAGTTATTTAAAGTATAATTATATATAGTATAGAATTATACTATACTCTTACTAAAGTTAGTAATAAAGTAAAGAGTATAGCTAAGGTATTTATTTTTAAATAAACTAAGTGCTTAAGGATAGTAATTAATATATTTAAGGCTATACTATATACCCTAATTAAAACTAAAGTAGCTATAGCTTTAATTAACCTTTACCTTAATTACTATTTACTTTATTTTTACTAATAAATAAAAGCTAATAAAATAGCTAAGTATATTTATAGTGCCTATATTATAATAGTAGCTTAACTTAAATATAGACTAATGCACTAAAGGCATAGCTACCTACTATACTTAAATAATTACCTAAACTATATACTATTTTTAAACTAACCTTATAATTATTTACTAAAGCCTTTTTTAACTAAAGCACTTACTTTAAAATAAAAGAACTATTAATATTAAAAGTAAGCTACTATATAAGTATATTAAACTAATATTAACTATATAGTAATAAAGCTTAACCCTAGCTTTACTTTTACTACTAAAGTAATTTACCTTTACTTAAGCCTAACTAAATATAAATTTATAGTGTTTATATAAATATATATAAAATAAATTAAATTTAATGCTTTTTTTTTAGCTAATATATTCCTAAGGTAGAATTACTAATATATAGCTACTAAGCTAATAATAAAGATTATTACTATATTTTACTATTTTATAAAAATTTTAATTATCTTTACCCTATTAATATAGGTATATACTTAGTATAAAATTAGTATAAAGTTAAAGAGGCTTTAAAGAATAATAAGCTAGCAACTACTCTTACTAAGTAGCTTATTTTAATAAAGTATATTCTTTAGTTTTAGCTTATAAAAAGCTTATAAAATTAATAGGCTAAGGATATTAAGGATATAATACTATATAGTATTTAGTATAGTATAGGTATAAAGGTAATAGGAAGCTATATAAATATTATAGCTAGTATAGATTATTAAAATATATAACTTATTTTTAAAGAAAAATAAATATAGTAACTAAAAAAATAAAAAATAAGTGTAATGCTTTTATATTAGCCCTAGGCCTATACTTCCTTAACCCTTAGCTTCCCTCTCTTCTTCTCTATCCCCCCCCCTTTCTCCTTTACTCTCTTCTCCTTCTTTACTACCTTCTCTATATAGCTTTATATAATAATTATAATAAGCCTATTTTATAAAATATTATTTAGTTTCTTTAGTGTATTAGTAATATAGTAAGTCTATAGTAATAGCTTACTTTTAACTAAGGTTAAGGCTAAGGCTATTATAATACTACTACTAACCTATATTACTATATTAGTAAATAAGCCTACCTACTTTATAAGTTAAACTACCTTTTTTTAAGTAGTATTATACTTTATAGCCTAGTTATATATTAATATTATATTAATATTATAATAGAACTATATTTTAGCTACCTTATATTTATATTAATAGACTCTTTAAAGGCATAAAAGTTCTATATATTTATAACTTATTTAATAGCCTTTTAATATAATATAATATTTAGATTTAGCTATAGAACTAATTAGCTACTACCTAGCTATTAATATAAATAAAGAATATAATATTTATATCTAAATAAGTTTTTTTTACTTTTATATACTTAAAGTATATATTATTAATACCTACTTAAATTAATAATAAAAGTAGTATAGGTTAGAAAGAAGTACTAACCTTTAGTGCTATAGTACTGTTTTTTAATATTTTTAGCTTATATTAAGTAAGCTTTATAAAGCTAGGCTTATAATTAGCCTAGCTATATAAGGGTTAATAGTAGTAGTATATTAAAAAGAGACTAGTACTTACCCTAAATATAAGAATTAATTTTATTATAAAAGTAGGTAGTATCTTTAATAATACTATAGTTAGTTTAGGGTAATAATAAAGTAGCATTACTATAAAAATAAAAATAGGGGTATATTTATAATAAAAGTAATAAATAAAGAAAGAAAAAAAAAGAGAAGAGCTTAAAAATAAAGAGAAAAAAGTAAATATAGTATTTCTTTTTCTTTTTATTATATAACTAATAAATAGCTAATAATTAGTTTAATAATAGCTAGCTACTAGCTAATATAGCTAATACTATAAAGATATAGAAGCTAAAGGAAGGTTTTAAGTAAAGAGATAGTAACCTAAGGGAATTAGCTAAAAATTAATATAAAAGATAGGCTAAGCGCTTAAGGTAACTTACTATAACTTATAAACTACCTTTAAGAATAATCTATATTATTACTATACCTCTACTAACTTAGTCTAATTCTTATTTTACACTATACACTCTCCTATAATACTAGTTAAGTTTAGTTAGTAATACACTACTTTTTATAATTAAAACTAGTATAGAGCTACTATAGCTTTACTATAAAATATAGAAAAAGGTTATATATAGGTTTTTCTCCCTATACTAGGGTTTTTCCTATATAGTTTAAGTAGCGGTGGTACTAGTACTAGGCTCACAAGCCTAACTAGAGTAATAATAATATATTTAAACAAGTTAGCTTAAAAAAACTCTCTTTTAATAAGCTTATTACTTATATAAAAAATAAGTTTAAAACTAAAAGTAACTAATACTTTTCTAGAATTAAATAGAATACTATAATACTATAAAAGGTTATTAATAATAACCTTAATAAAACTAAGCTATAATACTTAAATATTCTTATTAAAAACCTTAAGAAAATCTGAAATAATCTCTTTAACTCTTCTACAGTTAATATATAGCTTTATTAATAACTCCTTACTTTTATTAGTAATATTATTAAATACTATAATACCTTTTATAGTTACTTACTAACCTAAAAAGGGATTATAAGTAACCTTAAAAAATACTTTTTTATTAAAAACGCTATAACCTTTATATAATTAATAATAAAAGGTAATACCTTTTCTATAAAAAATAAAATACTATTTATAAATAGAAAATATAGTAAAGCTATAGTAACTCTATAATTTAAAGCTTTAAATTATAAAAAACCTCTATATTCTTCTTCCTTTTTATAGAAATGCTTTATTTATAGTAAATAAAGGTATTAATTTATAAACTACCTTTAAGATAAATAGTAAAAAATAAAAAGGAAGTAGTAAAAAAGTAGTAAGTATAAAAACCCTTTAATTAATAAGAAATTTATTACCTTTCTATAAGCCTGTAAAGATTCTTTTAAGGAGAATAATAATAATAAAAGTTTTATAAATAATAATAATAATACTAAAGACTATATATAGAAATCTATAAATATATTCTTTATATTTAAAATATATAATTAAAGGGCTAATCCCCTTTAAATTATATATACTTAATTCTTTTTAATTACTTTAACCTTACTAACTAATAATATTAATAAAAACCCCTTAAAGAATTATAAAATATCCCTATTTAAAATCCTTAAGGACTAGGTATTTATATATAGAATATTTAGTAAGGACTTCTAAACCTCTATTATATTTAATAACTATTAATACTTTATCTTAAAAAAAAGATATACTATAGAGGTATTTTAAGGTATTCTTTTAAATACTAATATAACTAAAATCTTAACTATTGAAATTACTTAAGTTAAGGCCTTTATTAAATTAATGCCTTACCTTTAAATTAAAGAGGCCTAGCTATATAATATTATATTTAGTGCTAGCTTAGTAACCTTTTATAGGATTCTTTTAATTTCTATAGTTTTTAATAAAATTCCTTTTTATATTCTTAATATATTAACTCTATTTCTATTCTATATCTTAAATATAAATAAAATAAGTATAAAGCTTAATAACCTTTAAAATGTATTATTATAAGGCTAAAAAAGTGTTTTTATTATAAGGAAATAGAGATATCTTTAGTAAACTTTAAAAGCTAAGAAAGCTACTATATTTTACCTTTTTAAAACTAAAATTTATTAACTTTACTAAAGATTTAGCTACCTTTTTATTAATAGGCTTATAAAGCTTTTAAAATATTCTAATAAAGAGGCTTATATTAACTTAATATAGAAATGTATAAAGAAATACTATTATTACTAAATAAATAGTAAAGCTTTAGGCTAATTTGAGTTTTCTCTTAAAGATAATATTAACTTTAACTATATAATCCTTATTAATATTCTTTAAATTAATAATTAGCTTATTTGATATATTATTAATATAGCTATAGTATTTTAAGTAGCTAGATTCCTTAAACTATAAAAGTAAAAGGCTTATAATATATAAAATACCCTTAAAGAATATTAAATTAATATATATTTTAGCTTACTTAACTAAATTATTTATAATATTAAAAAAAACTTTATATTTACTAAGTTTAAGTATTTAATATACTTTTTAGCTATTAATATAAATAAAGTACCTATAAAAGTTTATTAAAGCATTAATAAAATTAAAAGGTATTATACCTTACTAAAAAAAATATATAATATTATTAAAAGTAAAGTTAGTAATATTCTTACCTTTTTATAATACCTTTAAATAGCTATTAAAGCTATTAATAACTTAGCTAAGCCTAATAGCTTTATTCCTACTTTACTTATATTTAGTATATATTTATATTTAATATATAAATTACCTTTAAGCTTTTTAGTTACTAAAAAAGCTATAATTCTTTATAAAGCTATTAATAAAGCCTAAAAGTACCTTATAAAATAGTAAGTTACTATAACCTTTAATACCTATAATAGGCCTAATATAGTACTAACCTATTATCTAATATTATTATTAATGGTTTATATTTAGTATAAAAAAGGTAGCTAATATAGCCTTTATAAACTTCTAAATATTAATAGTAAAATATATATAATAGAAATACCTAATAGTATAGTAAAGTTCTATAGTATTATTATAAAACCCTATATATATACTAAGATACCTAACTATACTCTAAATATTATAAAGAAAGAGAAAGAGAATCTATATAACTATTATAGGGTAACTATAAAGGTTAAAGAGATCCACTAACCCCCTTACTAAGGTTTAAAAAACTTAAAAAAGTATTTTTTTATACTAAAGATTATAAAGAAGTAGTATTATACTTATAAGCTAAAGAGCTAAGGAAAATAAACTAAAGGCTATAAAGCTAACTAAGGAAGTACCCTATTACCTTTCTAGTTAATAAGCTACTAAAGTAGTTCTTTACTACCTTTTGTAGTAATAGTTATTTAAATAGGGATTCTATTAGTTTCTATAAAGGATTTATTAAAAAAAGAGATATTAAAGAGAAGAAATATAAAAATAATATACTAAGAGATTTAGTAATATAAGGGGAGTTTAAAATATCTTTAGCTAAAGTATAAAAAAAAGGTTAGTTTAAAAAGGTAATATACCCCTTAGAGGAACCTCCTTATAAAGCTAAATGTATTAATACCCTTTATAATATAGTAAAGAAAAGAGAAGGAATTAATATTTAAAAAAAGATATGTAAAAGAAAAATAATTAAAAAGCTATAGTACTAAAGAAATTTAAGGGAAGGGGTAGTGCTAAAGGGATTAATAGCACTAAGTAAATTTATTATTACTATTTATAATAGCTTTAGTATATATACTAGTAGCTTAAAATATAATTCCCCTTTCTCTTCAAAGAAGGGCTTAAAAGTAATAAAAAAGGCTATTAGTTATAAAAAAAAGATAAAAATAAAGATAAAAAGGTAAAGAGAGAAAGGGTTAAAAAAAAGTAGTATATAAAGGAGAAAAAAAAGAAATTTACTAATTAAAGAAAAAAACTAATAACTTTAAAGTATTAAGCTATTACTATAGCTTTTATTATAATAAAGAAAAGGAATAATACTTAGCTTATAGTAAACTTTAAAAAGTAAAGCAAAATTACTATAAAAAGTAAACCCTTTAAAAAGTTAAACTAAGCTAAAATTAATATATTATTAGTAAGAGATATATTTAAATTTATAACTTTTAATAAAGAAAAATATAGAAATTAAAACCTTTTTTACTTTTATATAGTATAGAAAGTTAAGAGTAAAAAGACTAACTAGCTATATAAGAAATTAAGGCTTATGATTTAAGGGTATAGTAACTATAAAAAAGCACTAATTTTTTAATAATCTTTAATAATTTAAAGGGTAAGCTAAAGGTTAATTATAATACTAGCACTCTTAATAATACTAAAAACATTTTTCCTTTAGCTTTAAAATATTACCTAAGCTTATATTTAATTATAAACTAACCTTAATAAGCTAATACTTATAAAGCTACTAAAGTTAATTAAGTATTTATACTTAAAAAATATAATAATAAAAGTTATTAAGCTATTATATAGAATTATAAAAGCTAAAACACACTAATAGGTAATCTATTTAAAGCACTATAAAGAAAAGCTTTAAATAAATATATTTAACTATAACCTATACTTTCTTATTACCTTAAGTAATACTAACTACTTTAAAGTAGTTAGTATATAAACTAATAATATACTTTAACTTAATAACCTTACTTCCTTTAATAATAAAGAGGTTAAGCTTAAAAAGGCTAGCTTTATAATAAAACCTAAGTAAAAGCTAACCCTAAAAAGTCCCTTTATTTTTAATAGTTATATCTTAACTAATAATAGTAATAGTACAGTTATATTAACCTAAACAGGTTAGAGTAATAACTTTAAAATTATTAAAGCTAATAATTTTACTATAAAATAATAATATATTAAAGAATATACTTATGAAGCCTATATTTTAACTATATACTAACCTAAGGTAGCCTATAACCTTTTTATAGTAGCTTAAGCCTAAAAACCTAACTAAACTAATATAAATAAGCTTAATAAGAAAAGTTAATACTAAATTAATAATACTAACTATAGCCTAAGGTATTATATAATAAATTTACTAATAGTAGCATTTTATATATTTATTAATAGTTCTTTTATTAATAATAAAACCTAAATTCCTAAATAAGCTTTATAATTATTATTAATAATAAGACTAATAGTAGTAAGAATACTAAATTTAAGCTATATAGAAATATTATCATATATAGCTCTATAAAAAATAAAAGAGTTATAAGGAGTATACTTACTTCTAAGCTATATAGAATAGTTTAGAGTACTAATATAGCCTATACTATTAGTATAACTTTAAATACCTTTATAGAATGCTTTAAATTCCTATAAATTCTAATAATAATCTATACTAACTTACTTTTACTATATAAGTGCTCTATAAAGCTAGGTATAACTAAGAAAAAACGCTTAATAATTAATATTATAGCTCTTTAATAATTATATAAACACTATAAACTTATAGAAATTTACTAAATTAATAAAAATAATAATATTATAAATACTATAATAAAGGCTTTACTTAATAAAGCACTAAAAACCTTTATTAATACTAATAAAGTTAATCTTTAGATTAAAGGGTAGATAAAGTATATATAAGCTATATAAAAGTAATAATAATAATAATAACTATAACTAAAAAAATCCCTTACTATAACTAATTATATTCCTTTATGTCATGGCCATTTCCCACTGTTGGCGACCATAGAGTTAAAGGGCGCGGACTAGCTTGTTGTGCCAACGAGGGCATAAGGGAATGAGGTATATAGTGTCCTTACTATAACTTAGCAGCGTGCTAAGGGGGCATATAAAAGAGAGAATGCATATATTTATATAATAGGGTAGAGATTTATACCTTTAAGTACTACCCCTTACCTAGTAGCTATATTATAGTGTACCTTCTATATCTTAGTCTTTACTCCACTAAGTAATATTCTATTACTAGCCTTAATAATTAAATCTCTCTCTCTTTTAGGGATAGTAAACTATTAACTAAACTAGAATATCTACTAAAAGAGTTACCTATTTAACTAGCTATAACCTTACTATAGCTTTATAAAATGCTAGCTATATACTAGGCATTATTAAAAAAAAGGGGCACTTTAAAATTAGGAATTCTAACCCTACCTATATAAATAATAATAATATTAATAAAGAAATAAACCTTAATAGGATAATTAAAGAAGTAGCTTAATTACTATAAGCTACCTAAGTAGCTAATAAGAAAAGAAACCTTAAGGCACTATAAAAGTCCCTTAAGGAAGTTAACCTTAGTAGAAACTATAAAAGTAGTAAGCTTAGTATTATTAGCACCCTTAATATTAGTTATACTCTAACCCCTAAGCTATAGACTTACCTTATAGTTATAGCGCTTTTTATATATATAGAACTTATAAAAGCCTAACTTAAGGCTCCTATATATAAAGGCAATACCTATAAGAGCCTTTAAAATTTCTTATTAAACTTATATATAGCGTTTACTATAGACCTTTATATATTCCTTAGGGACACTGCTAAGGTAGTATATACTAATAGCTACCTTACTAATAATATAAAGCACTAGTAAATATAATATACTACTACTAATAGCTTTATAAACTTTAGAGAGTATACTTAGATAGGATTTATAAAGTAGCTTAAAATAAAAACTATTAATAAGAATGCACACTACTTAGAAGCTACTAGGGCACTAATAAACCTCTACTAAGATAATTAAATATTATTTTAAACCTTCTTTTAAAAATAAAGTAAAGTTAAGGCTAAGCTCCTTAAGGCTATTTTAGAATAACTTTAAATTTATATATTTTTAAATAGCCTTAACCTTACTACTAGGAAGTAAATGCTAAGCTAAGAATTTCCTTAAAGCTAGAATTACCTTTAAAGCTAAGGTAAAAAAGCTAAAGTTACTAATAAAGAATCTCTAGGCAATTAAGAATAATTAACCTTAGTAGGATATAAGCAATAAAGATTACGCTCTTTAGTAGTAAGCTAGGAGCAATATAACTGCAGACCTTCTAATAATAGGGACTTTAATAATATCTAGTGCTATAAGTGCTAAAAGGATAGGTATATCTCCCTAAGGTGCCTAGAACTAGACTATACTATTTATAAAAGCAATTAGTATACTATAAACTAGTACTGCCTATACTATAATATTCTAGCGCCTAGGACCTTAGATATAAACTTAATCCTAATTAATACTAATAGGCCTTAAAGGCATGCTCCCTCTGTAACTAATACCCCTTATAAAATAAACACCTTAGTTATTAATAAGGATAAAGACAAAGAAATAAATAATAGAATAAGGATAAAGGTATCTATATAGTAGGATTACCACTAGGTAGCTATAAAAGCGTTATTTAATTTAGAAGTAAAAAGATTAGTTATTTACCTAAAAATATTAAATAAGGGAGACTAGGTAAATATAAAAGCAGATACTATACTACTAGCTAGCGCCTTAAGTAATTTACTTAAGTATAAAGGTATATTAAATAAGTTAGTTAGTATTACTAATAGTATAGGTTATAGTAAAATATATTAGGTTTACTGCTATATTATTAATATATAGGAGGACCTACTCTTAGGTGCTAACTAGGTAAAGATTTATAAGCTATAAATCCTATCTTAAAATAATAAAACTTAGAAATATTTAATAATATAAGAATGCCTTATATTTATAGGGCACTTAAAGCAAATTTACTATAAAAGAAAGAATATAATTATATTGCTAGTGCTAGCCTTAGTATAGGTTAGGGAGATACTAAAGAATAATAAAAATAGGAGAAGCCTATAAATAGTAAGGGATAATATAGGAGAACCTTAGTTAGATATATAGGGTAAAGATACTAAGCAAGTAAGTAGTAACTTAGCTATAAAGAAGCTACTAAAGGTATATACTAAGTTTATAGATATGTTCTTAAAAGAACTTATAGGCTAGCTTCTAGCCTTAGGAGGTTGTATATATATAATTAAGTTAATTAATAGTAAGACACCCCCTTAGGGACTAATTTATAACCTTACTAAGAAGGAGCTGTAGGTTCTCTATAAATATCTTATTAATATATAGTAAAAAGGATAGATTTAATAATTAATAAGTCCCTTAGGTGCCTTAATTCTATTTATACTAAAGAAAGGAGGTTAGCTTAGGCTATATATTAACTATTATAGCCTTAATAAGGTTATAAGGAAGGATAAGGCCCTATTGCCTTTAATTTTAGAAATCCTTAACTAATTAAAGGGGGCAAAGGTAGTTATAAAAGTTAACTTAAAAGATATATACTATTAGCTATATATCCGTAAGGGCAACGAGTAGAAGACTATGTTTTATTGTTAATATAAGCATTTTAAATATCTTATAATACCTTTTAGCCTTATAAACACACTAGCTACCTTCTAAGAATATATTAACAATGCACTAGAAGAGCTTATTAATACTATCTATATTGTTTATCTTAATAACATTCTAATCTATAGCAGCAACCTAGTAGTATATAAGGGGTATATTAAATAAGTCCTATAGAAACTCTAGAAGGCTAAGCTCTATGCTAACCTTAATAAATGTAAATTCTCTATAATGCGTATTAGCTTCCTTAGCTTTATAATAACGCCTAATAGCATTAAGATAGAGCCTAAGCGCATTTAGGCAGTAGCGGAGTGGCAGCTACCTTATAGCATATTAAATATTTAATATTTCCTTAAATTTATAGGATTCTATAAATGCTTTATTTAGGGATATAGTAAAATCGCTATCCTACTTACTAACTTATTAAAAGGAGATAATAAAGGGACTTTATAGCTAAGTAATAGCAAGCTAGCTGCATTTAATTAGCTTAAGCAGAAGTTTTTAAAAGCCCCTATTCTTATTTATTTTAATCTAAAGGCACTACTAAGGATAGAAATAGATATATTAGCCTTTATAATTAGAGCTATTATAGCTTAGCTATAGCTAGGTAGCTGGCACCCTATTGCTTATATGTTGCGAAAGCTATTAGGGCTAGAGCTAAGATATATAACGCTAGATAGCAAGCTTCTTACTATTTAGGAAGCTTTTTAAATATAGAGGCATTACCTAGCTTATTTAAAGCACTCTATTTAAGTAATTATAAACTACTTAAACTATAAGTATTTTGCTATAAAGCTAAAGCTATTTAGCTACTAGGTAAATACCCTTAATAAGCTATGCTTATTTAACTTTATTATAGAATATTAACTAGGTAAGCTAAATTCTGCGGATAGCTTATCCTAAAGACTAGATTACTTCTTAAAAGAGGCAGTAGCTAAAGTATATATATTATACTTACTACTATTTCTTACTAAGTTTATAGCTAGTAAGCAGCATAGCCCTAACATATAGCTAGCAGCTAATACCCTAAATATTTAGTATAAGGTTGCTAGATTATTGCGCTAACTAGCCTTACTACCTACTAGAGAAAAGCTATAATTAAGCTATATATAAGCAATAATAAAGTAGAATATAATGCGTCTAGCCTAGATCTTTTCTTTAAAGATTAAAGGGTAAGCAGTATAAGAGAAATTATATAAGACAATATAAGTTAGAGCTAGTATACTCTAACCTTATAATAAGATAAGTTTATAGCTAGAGCCTAACAGTCTAGGTCTAAATGCCTAGATATTACTAAAGAATTAGTCTATATATAGTATATACACTATAAGTAAGGGGGTAGGCAGCTAAGATATTAAAGTCTTAGAGAATAAGACTAAACATTCTCTTAACTCTATAAGGCACTTAGGTTAGCCCTACCTATTGCATAGTAGACTTCTACCTAAGGAGAGAACCCACTAAAAGCTTATAGTAAGGTTATTAGCTATTAGGAGAACCTTTACTAAGTTAATCTTTAATTAAGCTAACTATAAGATATTAGTTACTTTAATATATAAAACTTTAAAGTCTATATAGTTAAGGGATGCCTTAGTATAGTAGTAATTAAAGCTACTAAGTAATAGTAAAATACTAGTGCCCCTAAAGAGTACTGCCTAAATAGTTAATAGAAATAGGCTGCTATTATATAAGGGCTAGGCATATATCCTAACTAGTATAAGAAGCAAGATTTTATAGCTAATTTATAACAACCCTACGGCAGGCTATTATAGAGTTAGTAAGATAATTAGATAAGTTATAAGCTAATATTTCTAGCTAAAGCTAAGATAAGATATTAAAACCTATATTAGTAATTATATAAATTATTAGCTTAATAAGCTAAGGTTATACTAACCTTATAGCAAGCTAGTAGCATTACTAATGCTACAGAGACTATTCTAAGAAATCTTAATAGATTTTATTATAAGCTTACCTCTAGTTAAGCAGACAAATAGTAAGATATATAACGTAATTCTAGTAGTAGTGGATAGATTTTCTAAGTATACACTGTATATTACTATAACTATAAAGGTAACTAGCAATAACTTAGCAACTATCTTTATTAAGAATATCTTTTAGGATTATAAGGCACTAGAAGGTATTATAAGCAATAGGGGCACTGTTTTTATAAGCAAATTCTAAAGGACCTTCTACTACCTCTTAGTAACTAAGCAGCTACTTAGCACTGTGTTTTACCCTTAAATAAATAGTTAAACTAAGAGGATAAACTAAATCTTAGAATATTATTTATAAGCTTTTAAATGTGTAAAATAGACTAACTAGCTTAATTACTTAGCTCTTATGCAATTTATATATAACACTAGCTATTATATAGCTTATAGCTATATACTAGCGGAGTTACTGTAAGGGTATAAACCTAAAGGACTAGACTAAGTAACTAAGCTATTAAAT
>SRPW01000041.1:0-56488 GCA_018360225.1 Claviceps pusilla | reverse complement strand
TACTAATAATTTTTAATAAATTCTAATAATATTATAAAAGGACTTATAAAATTTCCTTCTTACTAATAGTATACTAATATTATTAATATAAAGTATATAATATACTACTTCCCTTACTGCTTTTATTAATATATTAAAAGAGCAGATTAAATATTAGTTCCCTAGATAATCTATATAATACTAACTGTAAATTCCTATTCCCCTATAAGTAAGAAGCATTATTAATAATTCTAAATTAATTAATTAATAGATTTATAAGGAATCTAAGTTACTAGATTTATTAATACAGAAAGCCTAAGTAAAACCACTAAAGGGGTTAATACTGCTAATAGACTTAACCCCTAACTAAATCCACTATAGTTTTAAAAAAATTAATAAAAGCTATATAATTAATAAGAAATACAGTAGGAAACTATATAACTTTATTATTCTAAAAATAAATATCTTTAAAGATTAATATATATAAAACAATATTCCTTAAATATTATAGGTAAGAGCTTTTCTAATTATACTAAAAGAAGATACCCTTACTTACTATTTTAATAAACTTACTAGAAAAGGATTAATAATCTATAACCTTACTAATACTATTAGGAATTACTTTAAAACTAAAAGTAACTAGCAGTTCTATTATATTAAATAGAATAGCATTTCCCTTTAGAAGGTTATTACTAATAACCCTAAGAAAACTAAGCTTTAATGCCTTAACTAAATATTAAAATAACTTTACTGTATTTATTATAGAATCTTTAATGCTTTTATAGTAAATATAAAGCTTTAGTAATAGCTTATTACTACTATTAGCAGTGTTCCTAAATATAAGCTTACTATATTTAACCTTACTTTAACTTATAAAGGAGTTATTAAAGACCTTTGCAAATGCTTACGCGCTAATAAGTTAATTAAAATATTATAATAGCTAACTTTTACACTATATTTAGTAGAAAATAATAATAAAGTAATGTTTACTAATTAGCAATATAAATAACTATTTAATTAGCGCCTTAGTAGCTAATTACTATAAAAATTACGCTTTCTATATAAATGTTTTATATATTAATAAGTAGGATATTAGTTAATATCCTATATAAAATAAGAATAGTAGAAAGCTAAGGATTTCTAGTAGAAGAGTAAAAACTATAAGGGAATTCCCTTTAAACATAGCTTTAATATATTTCTCTTTAAATATAAGGGAAAACCTAAGGTAACTAATACTAAAAAAGATAAGCACCTAGCTTAGAAGGCATTAAATACCTATATTACTATACTAATAAGTAATACTATAACCCCTAAGCTAATATTTATATAATTTCTTATATATTTACTACTAAATCTATCTAAACTATTTAATTAAATAGATTTCTATAAGAAACTAACCTCTTCTTAAGCTAAATCCCTTTTATATATACTTAGGAATAACGCAACTACTTATAAATTATCTAGTATAACCCCTATAATATAGGAGGAAACCTTTAAAATAAATTACTTTATCTTAAATAACTAATATTTTAGTAATATTTTCTATAGAATTATGCTAAATATAGAAGTAGTAGGGATTTCTATAGTAAAAGTACTATAAGCTATAGCTTTATAAAGGATTATACTATACCTAAAGATTAAGCCTACTAGCTAATATATAGTTAACTTTAGTATAGGTTTAGTAAATTCTTTAAGAGTCTTATATATTTCTACCACTTTTAGAACTATTAAATTCTACATTCTTAATACAGCTACCCCCTTCTTATTTTATATCTCTAATATAAATTAAATAAATATAAAACTTAATAACCTTAAGAATATACTAATTTAAGGTATAAAGAAGGTTTTAATTATATAAAAATAGGAATACCCTTAGTAAATTCTATAGCCTAATAAAGCTACTGCTTTCTATCTCTTAAAGGCTAAAATATATTAATTATACTAATATTTTAGCTATCCCTTAGTTACTAAACTTATAAAGCTACTATAAAGAGCTAGTAAATTAGTAATTAATATAATTATTAAAAAACTCTTCTATAAATATTATTAATATTAACTTTATAGCAAAGCCTTAGGATACTTTAAGTTTATACTAAAAGATAATATAGACTTTAACTATAAAATTATTATTAATATCCTCTAAATTAATAATAAACCTATACTATATATTATTAATATAGTAACTATATTCTAAGCTATATACTTCCTTAAGCCCTAGAAGTAAAAGGCCTAAGATATATAGAATGCATTAAAAGAGTACTAAATTAATACTTATTTAGGTCCCTTAAATAATATTATTTATAACACTAAAAAGAACTTTACTTCTATAGAATTCTAGTATATTATATACTAAATAGCTATTAATATAGAAAAGGTTTCTATTAAGGTATACTATAGTATTAAAAAGGTTAAAAGATATTATACCTCCCTTTAAAAAGTATATAATATTATTAAGAATAAGGTAGGAGACCTTTTTAGCCCTACTTAGAGACTATAGATAGCTATTAAAGCTATTAATAACTCCACTAAACCTAATAGCCTTATACTAACTTTACTTATATTTAGAGCATATTTATAGATATTATATAACTCCCTCTTAAGTTTATTAATAGTATAAAGAGCTACTTTACTATAGAAAGCTACTAATAAAGCTTAGCATTACTTTATATAAAGGTAAGTTTTTAATACCTTTAATATATAGAATAGTTTAAATACCCTCCTATTATACTCACTACTACTATAATTAAAAGTTTATGTTTAGTGTAAGAAAGAAGGTTAGTATAGTTCTTATAAATTACTATTATTTAATTATAAAACCTATATTATAGAATTACTCTATAGACTTATAAAATTCTGCTTAATAGTAATAAAGCTATACTACTATAATATAAAAGAGCCTATAAATATAAAAGAAATTAATAATAAAGATAAGGAAGATAAAATAAAGAATACTAAAGTAAATAAGGGTTAATTACTATAAGAACTACTATAATAAAGATATAGAAGACCTAGAAAGCACCTACTTATTTTAAATTATACTAAAGATTCTAACTAAAATAATAAGAAACTTAGCACTATAAGTTTCCTTACTAAAAAAAAGAAAGGTAACTAAAAGCTAGTAGTTAATTTATATAGGTAGGGAAAGATTACTACTAAGGGATAACTATTTAAAGTATTTAATTAAAAGGAAATTAATACTTTACTAGTAAGAGATATCTTTAAATTTATTATATTTAATAAGAAAAAGTATAGTAATTAGCGCCTCTTTTACTCTTAAATAGTAAAGGAAATTAAAAGGAAAGGTATAAATAAGCTATATAAGAAATTAAGGCTAGTAATATAAGGCTATAGTAATGTAGAAAAGGCATAGATTCTAATATAATTCCTAATAATTTAATAAGCAAGCTAGAGGCTTATTATTATATTAATACCTTCCCAGCAAAAGATTATATCTTTTTATAGTTATAGAATATTATATAAGTATATATTTAATTAGAAATAATACTAAATTACTTAATTATTACTAAATTACTAATATAAATTATATATTTATACCTAAAGAATACTATAATAGAAGTTATAAAGCCCCTTTATAGTATTACTAAAGCTAGTATATATTAGTAGGCAACCTATTTCTATTATTACTATAAGAAGCTAATAATAATTACTTCTACGTATAACCTATGTTTCTTAATAGCATTTAATATAATTAGATACTTTAGTGTAATTAGTATATAAATAGATAATACCCTTAGTCTTAGTAATATAAAGTTTTTAAAGATAAAGGAATTAGAATTAAAAAAGGTAGGATTTATAGTAAAACCTAAATAAATCTTAATACTAACTAAACCCCTTATTTTTAATAAATATATTTTATATAAATTTAATAAAAACTATATTAAACTTTACTAAAAAGGGTAAAGTAAGAAGCTTAGAGTTATTAAACCTAATAAGTTAACTATAAAGTAGCAATATATTAAATAAAGAGTGTAAGGAGCGTATATATTATTAGTTTATTAACTAGAGGCTATATTTAACCTTTCTATTACTATATAAGTCTAAAATCCTAATAAATCTAACGTAAATTATCTAAATAAAAGGATTTAGTGGCAAATATAGCATTATAACTATAGATTAAGGTATATTCTGCTTAATCTTATTACTATAGCTTTATACGTTTTTATAAATAGTTTCTTTGTAAATAATAAAGACCTAAGCTTATAACTAGAATATATAATTATTCTTAGTACTAAAGAAGTAGGAGTTAAATTAGATTTTATACTAAAAGGTAATATTATAATATATAGCTTTATAAAAAGTAAAAGAGTTATAAGGAGTACTCTTGCCTTTAAGCTATATATAATAGTCTAAAGCATAGATATTGCTTATATAATTAGTATAATACTATAAACTATTATATAGAAGTTATAAATCCTACTAATACTAATAATTATCTATATAGATTCTCTTTTATTATATAAGTGTATTATAAGGTTAAGCACTATAAAAAAAAAGAGACTAATAATTAATATTATAGCGCTATAATAATTATATAAAAGGCAGGAAATTAAGGAAATTAAGTGAATTAATAGTAATAATAACATTACTAATACTATAATAAAATTATTACTAAATTAAGCCTTTAAGACCTTTATTAATAGGAATAAGGCTATAATTTATATAGAGGGATAGGTAAAGTATATAAAGAAGAAGAAGGAAGTATATAGAAAAGAGGAGGAATACTAGGGATGTAAGGTAGAATTCTTATTCTTATTAATTATTTAACTAGATAATTAACTATAGTTTTTAGGTAGATTTTTATATAACTTATAAGTAATTCCTCTTTTTCTATAAAAGAGAGAATTCTAAGTATTAGAATCGCTGCATTCTATAATAATATAGCATAGCTAGAAAGAGCCGGATTTGCGGCTATATTAGCCGCAGAATCCAACTCTTCTAATTAGTCTATGCATATAGAGTTTTCACCACGGAATCCAACGGCATTTTTATAGCTTTAACGCTAGCTATAAAATGCCCCTTTAAATAGCACTAATTGTAATAGAAATCAGACCTTTTTACAAATACCTTCCTAGACCCCACGTTGTGTCACTGAGTCTTAAGATCCACCTAGTATTCCTTAGAGAATCACTAGTATCCTAAGGAATACCAACAATTACTAAAATAAAAAAGATTTTTATAAAATAAAACCATTAAGTTTATATATATAATAATATTAAAATAATATTAAACCTTAAAAATAATAAAGATTTATTAATACTCAATAATATTAAAATATTATAGTTTATTAATTTCTTTATTTAATATATTAAGTTCAACTTTAATTAAAACGTTTAATATAATACCTTTACTAACTTTAAAAAAATATATAGTTTAAATAATATTTTTCTTTAATATAAACTATATTAAATTAATATATATTATTAAGCTATTTAAAAACTTTTTAAAAAACTTTTTAATTTTATAACTTACTTTAATTGAATTATTATCAAATTTAATAATTATATTAGTTATATATAATAAACTATATATAACTTATTTTTCTTATAATAATAATAGAATTTTATATTAATTTAAAGCTACTTTATGAAATAATAAAATTAAGCCTTTATAAAAAAAAGCTAAATTTATTATTATAAATTTTAATATTAATACTTTAAATATTATTATAAGTTATTATAAATAAAAAATCCTTAAGTATTTCTCTATATTTACTTTAATAAAACTTATTTTTATTAAAAATATTTACTTTTTAATAATTTATTTAAATATATTTTTAAATATAAGTAATAAAGAAAATAAGAATAATTATAAGTTATTTAATAAAAATTGAAAATATTGTTCATAATATTAAAATAATGAATAATAATTTTAATAAAAAAGCTTTTCTTAATAATAATATATTCATTAATAATAAGAATATATAGTAATTACAAGCTATATAAAATTATAAAATATAACAATATAGTCAAGATAAATATTATAAAGATTTAATAGTTTTATTAAAAATATAAAGTATTATAATAATTACTTATTTATACTTTTTTTATTAATATAACTTTTATAGTTTAGTTTATAACTTAGCTATATATAGATATTTATAAAATTATTTTCTTTTTTTTAATTTCTTAGCTTTATATATAAATTACTATAAACTTATTTTTTTTCTTTTTTAGTTATTTAGCTTAAAATAAGCTATATTTTCTTTTATAAAAAGGGGACTTATTATAGTTTATATATAATAGTAAAACCTACTATATATAAAAGAGTTCTGTTGGAATCGCTGCATATTCTGGGCCACGGATAATGCGCCCGGGACCACGGACCAGGCCGGGGACCCTGACAGGACCCCTAACAGGTCGGCCACGCGATGAGCAGAGTTTTCACTGGCGCTTCCGACGGCATTTTCATGGGCTACAGAAATGCCTATAAATTGCCCCTTTAGATAGCACCTTCTTCTTAGTAGGAATAGAACCTTTTTACAAACCCTTTCGCAGACCCTATATTAAGTCACTAAGTCTCTATTCCACCCTAGTATTCCTTAGAGAATCACTAGTATCCTAAGAAATACTAACACTAATTAGTAGGCTACACTATCCTTAGGATATTTACCCATAGATTTATAAGGATTTACCTTAGAAGAGGTAAATCTCTCTACTTAGGAGAGAGATTTATACTAAAGGAAGATAGAGTGCGCAGTCTTAGACAGCACTCAGACTTCCTAAATACAGGGTCTTTTACATAAGAATTAGGTTGTTTTTGCCAAACTAGCTACAACCTATCTTTAAGTATAGAATTCACTATTATTTATACTGTTATTTATAGGAAAACCCTTATTTATCTTATTAACTAACCCTTTACTATACTAAAGCTTATATAGGGATTATAAAACCAGAACGCTAAATCTTAACTATAGCCTATTAAAAACACCCCTAAATATCTAATTATAAGGATATCTTCCTATAGAAGTAATAAGGAATTCTAAGATTTATCTAAGAACCTTATATAAAGTAGCCCTAATACCGCTTTACTACAAGTATTACTAGATTCCCTCCCTAAAATTATCTATAAGTATATAAATATTCTTACCCTAAAATAGGAAGTATACTAGGATAACCTACTAGAAAAACATAAAGACTAGTAGTATATTAACAATTAAGCTGCCTTTATCCTTTACTAATATAATATTTTAAAATAGAAAGACCTTAAGCTCTTTAATGCCCTCTATAAAGACTTTAAAGGTTAGACCACTAAAGACTTTAAGCAGATTCTAACAATAATATAGAAGAATCTACAAGATTTCCTTGCTATAAATAGCATACTAATTCCACTCACCTAAGGGGCATAATACGCAAATATACTTGCTACTCTTATAAATGCATTAGAAGAATAGATTAAACGCTAGTTCCCTAGTTAATCTACGCAATACTAATAGCAAATCCCTATTCCCCCACAGCCTAACAGCCCTTTTAACAATAATAAAGCAATTAATCAATAGATACATAAGGAATCTAAGTCAATAAATAAGCTATTACGCTAATAACTAGAAAGACAACAACTAGAACCACTACCACCAAAAACAACGCTCAACGATAACCAGCTCCGCTATATTCTTAGGGAAATCAGCAAAAGCTATTCTAATAGCAAGAAATACAGCGGAAAGATATATAACTTCATCGTTCCAAAGATAGGTATCTTTAAAGATTGTTTATTATAAAATAATGTGCCTAAAGACTTATAGGCAAAGGCTTTCCTAATTATACTTAAAGACAAAGCCCTTACCTACTACATTAAAGAACTCACTAAAAAAGGCATAATAATACAAAGCCTTACTAATAACATTAAATCTCACTTCAAAACTAAAAGCAATTAGCACTTCTATTACATTAAGTAGAATACTATCTCTCTTTAAAAGGTTATTACTACTAACCCTAAAAAGACTAAGCTTAAATGCCTTAACCTAATACTTACATAACTTTACTAAGTTTATTATAGAATCTTCCTAGCTTCTACAGTAAATACAAAGCTTTAGCAATAATTAATCACTACCGTCGCTAATGTTCCTAAATGTAGTTTAGCTATATTCCTCCACGCTCTAACCTATAAAGGAGTTATAGGAGACCTCTAGAAATGCCTTTAAACTAACACAGCAATTACAGCAATATAATAGTTAACTATAACCACCCCTAACCCTACAGAAAACAATAACAAAGCAATATTTACAGATTAACGCTATAAGTAATTATCTAATTAGCGCCCTAGTAGCTAACCATAATTAAAATCACACTTTTTATAAAAGTGCTTTATATACTAGAAAGAAGGATGTTAGTTAACATCTTATATAAGGTAAGAATAGTAGAAAGCTAAGGATATTTAGCTAAAAAGCAAGCGCATTAAAGGGACTCCCACTAAACGTAGCTTTAATGCATTCCTCCTTATATTTAAAGGAGAGCTTACAGATAAAACCTCTTACCCTAACAACCACCTAGCTTAGGCTAACTATAATACATTTATTATAACTTTATTAAGTAATACCACAATGCCTAAGCTAATATTTACGCAATTTTTCACTTAATCACCCCTAGGCCTATCTAAACTATCTAATTAAATAAACCTTTATAAGAAATTATTGCCTTTATAGGCAAGATCCCTCTTATATATACTAGAACGCACCGTAGCTAACCATAAAATATCTAGCACAAACACTACACTATAGGTAGAACCCCTTAAGATAAATTACTTTATCTTAAATAACTACTATTCTAGTAAGGTTTTCTATAGCATTATACTAAATACTAAAGCTATAGGGATTTTAATAGTAGGAGCATAGCAAGCTATAGCACTATAGAAGCTAATGCTAACCCTAAAGATTAAGTCCACTAGCTAGCATAAAGTTAACTTTAGTGCTAGTTCTATAACCTCTTTAGGAGTGCTATAAGTACTAACAATCTTTAGCATTATTAAATTCTATATTCTTAATACAGCTACACCCTTTTTATTCTATATATCCAATATAAACTAGATAAATATAAAGCTTAATAACCTTAAGAATATACTAATCTAAGGTTATAAGACAGTCCCTATTGTATAAAAATAGGGATATTTTTAGTGGCTACTTAAGGAAAATAAAGCTATTACCTTCTACCTCTTAAAGGCAGAAATCCGCTAGCTTTATTAACATTTTAGGCACCCCTCTATTATAAGACTAACTAAGCTACTCTAAAGAGCTAGTGAGTTAATAAATAACAGAATAATTATAAGTATTACCCATAAATGCCATTAATATTAACTTTATAGCAAAGCTTTAGCTAGGTTTAAATTTACCCTTAAAGATAATGTAAACTTTAACTATAAGATTTACATTAATATCCTCTAAATTAATAGAAAACCTATGCTATATATTGTTAATATAGCCACTGCTTTCTAAGCTATATGCTTTCTTAAGCCTTAGAAGTAGAAAGCCTATAATATATAAAATACACTAAAGGAGTGCTAAATTAATACATATTTAGGACCTCTAGATAATATTATCTATAACGCTAGAAAGAACTTTGCTTCTGTGGAATTCCAGCATAATACGCGTTAATTAGCTATTAACATAGAAGAGGTTTCTATTAAAGCCTACTATAGCATTAGGAAGGTTAAATAATATTACAGCCCTCTCTATTAGGCTTATAAAATCATTAAAGCTAAGGTTAGAGACCTTATAACCCCCCTTTAATGCCTATAAATATCTATTAAAGCCGTTAACAATTCTATAGGACCTAATAGCCTTATGCTAACACTGCTTATTTTTAGAGTATACCTATAGATATTGCATAACTCACCCCTAAGCTTATTAGTAGTATAAAGAGAGGCTTTATTAAGGAAAGCCACTAATAAAGCTTAGTATTGTCTTGCTAGGAGGCAAGTAACTAATGTATTAAACATATAGAATAACCTAAATACCCTGCTATTATACACACTTCCCTTAAACTTAGAAGTCTATATTTAATATAAAAAAAGGGGCTAAAGCAGTCTATTTAGGTTGCTATTATTTAATTATAAGACCTACACTATAGAAATGCCCTAAGGACCTATAAAATTCTGCTTAACAGTAGTGAAGCTATACTATTAAAGCATAGAAGAAGAGGTTATAAATATAGAGGAAAATAATAAGGAAAAGGAGGAGATTAAGGACGCTAACGCTAATAAAGGTTAATTACCTATACCCCTATAGCAATAAGGACCTAGGCAACCTTAAAAGTATCCTTTAATTATAGCCTATAAGGAAGATAATAGAATTAAGGAGGATACTAATAAGAATTATAAGGAACTTAGCACTATAAGTTTCTTTATAGCTAAAGAGAAGAGTAACTAGAACCTAGTAGTTAAACTAAGAAAAGAAGGGAAAATTACTACTACTAGAAAACCTTTTAAAGTATCTAATTAGAAAGAAATTAAAGCTTTACTAGCTAGAGATATCTTTAAATTTATAACCTTTAATAAAGAAGAATATAGAAACTAATAGTTCTTCTACTCTTATATAGTAAGAGAAGTTAAGGGGAAAGGCACTAATAAGCTATATAAGAAATTAAGGCTTGTAATTTAAGGGCATAGTAATAAGGAAAAAGCGTGGATTCTAATATAATCCCTAACAATCTAATGCGCAAGCTAAAGACTTATTATTGCTTTAGCGCTATTACTAGCTAAGGACTATATCTTTTTATAGCTATAGGATATTATATAAGCGTATATATAGTTAGAAACCTTACTTAACTAGTTAATTATTGCTAAACTGCTAGTATAAATTGCATATTTATACCTAAAGGATACTATTATAAAGGTTGTGAAACCCCTCTATAGGATTATAGAGGCTAGCACATATTAGTAGGCTATATACTTCCGCCACTATTATAAGAAGCTAATAATAACCACTTCTATATATAACCTATATTTCTTAATAGCTTTTAATATAATTAAATGCTTTAGTGTAATTAGGATATAAATAGATAATACCCTTAGTCTAAGTAATATTAAGTTCTTTAAAACTAAGAAGATAGAACTAAAGAAAGTAGGATTTATAGTAAAACCTAAGCAAATTCTAATGCTAATAGAACCCCTTATCTTTAATAGCTATATCTTATACTAATGTAATAAAAATTATATAAAACTCTATTAAAAAGGCTAGAGTAAAAAGCTTTAACTTATTAAACTTAACAAACTAACTATAAAATAGCAATACATTAAATAATAAGCTTAAGAAGCATATATATTACTAGTTTATTAACTAGAGGCTATATTTAACCTTTCTATTGCTATATAAGCCTAAAATCCTAACAATTCTAATGTTATAAGACTTAATAAACGGATTTAATAGTAAATATAGCATTATAACTATAGCTTATAGTATATTCCACTTAACCTTTCTACTGCCGCTCTCTATATCTTTATTAATAGCTCCTTTATAAATAATAAAGACTTAAGCTCTTAAATTAAATATATAATTATCCTTAGTATAGAGACAAAGGGAATTAGTATAGAATTTATACTAAAAGGCAATATTATAATATATAGCTTAATAAAAAGCAAGAGAGTTATAAGGAGTGCCCTTATATCTAAGCTATATGTAATAGTCTAAGGTGCTAACATTGCCTATATAATTAGCATAACCTTACGCACTATTACATAGAAGTTATAAATTCTGCTAATACTAATAATTATCTATATAGACTCCCTTTTATTATATAAGTATATTATTAAATTAGGTATAATAAAGGAGAAAAGGTTAATAATTAACATTATAGCATTATATTAGTTATATAAAAGGCAGGAAATTAAGGAGATTAAGTGGATTAATAGCAATAATAATATTACTAATGCTATAATAAAGACTTCTCTAAACTAAGCCCTTAAGACCTTTATTAATAAGAATAAAGCTATAATTTATATATAGGGATAGGTAGAATGTATAGAGAAGAAGGAGGAATACTAAGGATATAGACTAGACTCTTTTTCTTATTAATTATCTAATTAAATAGTTAACCACTGTTTTTCTATAGATTTCTACCTATGTTAGGTGTAATTCCTCTTTTTCCATAAAAAGAGAGAATTCTAAGTGTTAGAATCGCTACATATTCTGGGCCATGGATAATGCGCCCGGGACCACGGACCAGGCCAGGGACCCTGACAGGACCCCTGACAGGTTAGCCACGCAATAAGCAGAGTTTTCACCGGCGCTTCCGACGGCATTTTCATAGGCTATAGAAATGCCTATAAATTGCCCCTTTAGATAGCACCTTCTTCTTAGTAGGAATAAGACCTTTTTACGAACCCTTTTGCAGACCCCACGTTGAGTCACTAAGTCTCCGTTCCACCCTAGTATTCCTTAGAGAATCACTAGTATCCTAAGGAATACCAACAAGTTCTATCTTTTTTTTAATAATAAATAACTTTTACTATATATATACTTAAATACCTATTTATAACTTAATTATTCCTTCTTTTTATAATTTTATAATATACTACACCTATTGCGTAAGTACCCCTAATTTACGTGCAACACCCAGCACGTAACAATTAAGATTCCTTCCTAATGCCCTTATAGTTAATAATAATACTACTAACGCTAGAACGTAGATGTCTTCTAGGCCAGTCTATAACAATATAATACTATATAATATAGAAGTATAGTAATTACTATAAGTTAAACTTATTTTTAATATAGCCTTAACTTTACTTAATCTTTTTACTAGCCTTTAAAGCTTTTAAACTCTAAATTTACTCTTTTTAGTAATTACTATAAATAAGCTTACTAAGTATAAAACTAAAATTTATAATAAGTATCTCTAAAGGCCTATATTAGGCTTTAGTGAGTAGTATAAATATATAGTGTATAGGTTTTTATCCTAAACCTAGGGTTTTTCCTACATAGATTAGTAAGTAAAAGTTCTAAATAGTATTCCTTAATGCCTCCTAGTGTACTTAATAATAATAATATTGTTTTTATTATTGATGTTATTTATATTCAAAAGATATATTATGGTTTAGTCTTTAACCTAACCTTAGGCTGCATGCGGACGGACCGCGCTAGCTAGCACCCACCCTAGCGACGACCGACTAATATAGATGTTAATTGATTAGACCTTGCTAACCTAATTAATGCGTATCCTTTTAACTTAGCTTAGTGTAGCTAGCAAGGGATCCGGGCAACTAGTATAACTACGCTAACATCTGTAATAACCTAATTAGGTTAGTCTATAATAATTAATTAGGTTATTAAGGTTATAGGTTTAAGTTCTAACCTAGGCTTATAAGGACTTAAAGAGTGGGTTCCTTTAGGGGAGGTATAGGATTAGTTAAAAGGGTAGGGAAAGTAGGGCTATATTATAGTTTAGCCTTTAACCTAACCTTAAGCTACGTGCGGACAGACCGCGCTAGCTAGCACCTACCCTAGCAACGACTAACCAATATAGATATTAATTAATTAGACCTTACTAACCTAATTAATGCATATCCTTTTGACCTAGCTTAGTGCAGCTGGCAAGGGATCCGGGCGACCAGTAGGACTGCGCTAACATCCGCGATGACCCAATCGGGTTAGTCCATAGCAAGATAATAACTATATATTTATATAGATAGCTATAAGAAAAGAGCGGTATGTAATAAATTTAAGCTAGTAGCTTAGATGTTTTACTAAAAGTAACATAAAAATAAATAGAGAATAGTATACATACTATAAAGACTAACCTGATTCATAGTTTTATATTAGTTAGAGGTAAGAGAGAAACACTAAGCTTTTCTCTCTTTCTCTTTATAGTTAATAATAACACTATTAGTGCTAGAACGCAGATGCCTTCTAGGCAGTCTATAATAGCATTAAAAGTTTAACCAGGAGCAATAATTATGCGCTTTGCAGTCATTTTCTCTAGTTCTTATTCTATGAACCAGATAAAAATATGTACATATCATATATGCTCGATATTCGATCTCCTCTTTATCCTAGTATCGTACAACTAGCTTCCTAAGGTCGGTCGATAATTACACACGCCTGTGCTATGTGCAAGTACGCTTATGCATCATTCCATGGCCGTTGAGACCTGCAAAAAAGCAGAATGATAAAAACACCGGTGGCGGCCGTGACAGCGCATTTCTTACCGTCTACACACAAGTTGTCCAACGCCAAATTGCTATATAAAAACCTTGAAAGAAAAAAATGTTTACGTAAACTCAAAGCCTTAAAACTGTCCAGGACATCAACGTCTTCTGGAACTTCTTTTCCTTGGTTTGGCTGGTCTTGGCTGCACTCGACCCCGTCTTTCCGCCTCGAAAAGTTCCCGTTTCATGTCCATTAGAATATCTTCCACCTCATATACTTTTTCTCGCGTCAACGAGATGCCTCGCAGTTGCTCTAAGCCATTTCTTAGAGATCCAATGACAGACTCCGTCTTTTCCGCATTGCCCATGACTGGGCCGCGTTTTTGGGTTTCGTTGCCATCGGCAAAGGACTTGTTCCGTCTTGACACAACATCCACATCTGAAGTCGTCTCAATATGCTCCGTAACAGAAGATTCATGGGTTGCTTTACCACTGCTTTGTTGAGACTGACTCTGCTGTGATGCAGCATGAGATTCCGTCACTAGTTGAGATTGAACTTCCTCATCTGTATCACCATCATCCCTGGTTTTAGGCAAGGTCGTAGAGTGTCGTCCAGAATTACTTCGGGCTGGCTCTTTTCCATGGCTGCCTCCCTGATGTTGTCGTTTGCGCAGACCACTTCTAGTTTCAACGCCCATCGCAGGGACAGGAGCAATCTCTAGTAGAGACACAGGAATGCTGGTCGGCTCCATCTTGAGTGCTTGAGATTCTGTGAGTTCATGGACACTTGAGCATTTCTTTTTTTTAACAATGGCGCCACATTTTGATTCTCTCTTTCTCTTTCTGTGTGGTTCGCTCAAAATGGAATTTTCCGCCGTCTCTGCAGGCGTGGGTGGTACAATTGGTTCCATGTCTTCAATCGTTGTTCCTTTCAGTTGCTTCGGTGATGGGCAGGTCGAATTCGTGTGCACCATAATGCATTCGTGAGGCTCAATCGGCTTGACAGTGCTATCCGCTACGGCATTAGCTAATAGTGGCTCTGTAATCGATTGTCCAGAAAGTGCAGCCTCCACTCCAGAAGTCGCAGAATTCAAACGAAGCATAGTAGCGGCGTCGAGTGATGAACCCAGATATGATGCCACATGACCCTCGTTTTTTCTTCCCAGTTTTAATTGACGGGAAGAACGTCGCATTGATGTAGACTTGACTTTTGAAGATGCAATATCCTCAGATATTGGCGTGTCCTGCGACTTTCTAGCTCGGGTGGTGACACTCTTAAGCAGCTTTGCTTCTTGGAATTCCGCTTCGGGAGTGACTACTCTTCCTTGTTCTGCTCTCTCGTCGGTCGCTGCCTCGACAACATGCTCTCGAGCCCTGTTCTTGACCCTCTGCTGCGTTTTGGATGACCGCAGAGACTCAACCGGGAATGTTTCCGTAGGAGCGGAAGAGCGAAGATCAGCACTTTCAGTATGTCGATGCTGATTTTCGGCAGGGGAGGCAGGAGGTGATGAAAATTTCCAATTCTCCATAGGCCTTGTACGAGATCGAGACTGAATTTCTGACAAAAGAGGATATGGTCGAGGTATAGGAGGAGAAGACGGAGGATCATTGAAATCATCCATTTGTAGAAAATCACCACGTCTTGGAGTCGGCGTGGAACTGATAAGATCTTCAAAGGACTTGTTCTGCTTAGGAGTAATATTCTGAATCTGCTTACCACTCTCGCTTGCGTCGTCGATTCTGTTGCAACGTGATGGAATGTGGGAAGCCGGAGGCGAAGTAGGTCGAGCACCTGAGTACAAAGCTGTATTAGACTGCTGTCTTTCTCGAACTTCCATCTGACGCTCTGTCAAATGCTGTGACTCCTCCTCTGGGGGCAACGGCGATGTGACAGGCTCAAATTGTATCTGGGAATCGTCGTGTCGAAGCCTGGAGGTGCTTGTCCTGTTTGTTGGCTGGTCCCGCGCTGTCCCGGGTGTCGTCTCCATTCGCCGCTTTCTCCTTAACGAGCGCCTTGATGAACCTGTGACAGGTGTGTCTATGGCTGAGCTAGCATTTTCCTCCCTCGTCAAAAGACGTGAGTCTACGACATCAACTTCTATTTCTTGTTGAACCAGGAACGGTTCTTGTGTCCCGAACACATCCCTATCCCTACTGCTACCACGCGGGAAGAGAACGACTCTTGACGAGGCAGATGACATGACGGACTTCAAGACATCTGAGCACGCCACATCTTCGTCATTCTTTACAATGGCATTCCATGTAGTTGCGGTACAATGAACGATGCTCGGATATTTGCTCTTGAAACCAGAAATCAGCAAAGGCTCTATTTGACTCATGTCCACTGCCTTTACTTCACAGTGCAGCACGAGTTTAGAGCATATACGGCCCCACACATTTGTAACCTGCAGGACGGACGGAATTAGCTAATGATATCCTTCAGTATTATGTATCGCTTGAGTGGGAACCTACAATGCTTGGTAACGAAGAATGACAGCCTGACGCCAGAATGGCCTCGTCGTCTTGTATCCACTTGTCGAGTCCACTCTGAAGGTTAATAACAGCGGAGAGTCCTGAAGCGGTCCAATTTTTATCTAAGAAGCTAGAAATAGTTTCAATGAAAATAGACGTATTCAAACAGAGACCATCATTGTGTTGATACAGGTACGACAGGAAGTGATTGCCCAAGTGGTAAAGTGCCTCCATCGGTTGGATTGGTGTAGCCTTTATTACAGACTTTGATGTGCCCCAGAGTTTGGACCGAGCAGCTTCCAATGCTTGTTTGTCGCTTGGAAATTTGGCCAAATTAAAGAGTGCAATCACAGCTTCCAGAGTCAGAGGACCAGGTCGATACTTGAAAGATGTGACCAAATCGTAAAGTGATTTAGCGAGTGGCTCGACAACAGCCAAACAGCAGCCTGCATCTCCAAAGTCGTTTGTGACACGAGTCGCGACCGCTTGTAGCAAGGACAGCCACGCGGTGGCTGTCACGTTTTGGTGTGAAGTGAGGCCGCGCTCAAGTAAGCACACAATCTCTTTGTAGTCTGGTCCAAGTATCTGTTCTGGGGAAAAGTTCACGTCGTTTGATGATTGACCTTCAAGAAAAGCCTTCGCGCAACCTGCTGTAAACAGCCAAGGGCCAGCAGGGGACAGAGTATTGCAGGGAATGAGATGTAACAACTCTTTCGACAAGTCCAGTCGACTCTTTGTGGTTTTGTTCTTTAAAAATGGACGAAACACCAATTGAAAGAAGCTATTCGAGCTGTCGTGGTCCGCATGATCAGTGGGAATGGCGGACAACATGACAAATAAGTGCTGTAAAGGCATGCGAACATCCCCGCAGGGGGTATCCGTCCGATCGGGTCGATGTGAGGGTGTGGAAACAGGCTTGAACGTGTTAGGAACAGCCATTGAAAGTCTTTTCTCTGTAAAGGGAAGAATACCAAGCCCGCCAATAAGCAGCTGGATGTAATTGGACAGACTTGGTAAAAATTTGACATCCAACAGAGCGGTGCCTGCTTCTGCTCCTGCCGTTGCAGCCGTGACCACCTTGGATAGTATTCCAAAAGCACAACCTACAAATTTGGCCGTCTCTTCTGAAACTTTGATGTCCTTCGCAGACGCGACTGCCACAGACGTAACTAGAGCTTGCCATAGTCGGCAGACCAAGCTATCCTTTTGAGCCAAATCGCAAAATCTTTGGCACAAAATTGGTCCGACACAGTCTATAACCTTGTCGCAATTTTTTCGAATCCACTTCGAATCGATAGCAGGCAGTTCATCTGGTTTGACTGGGGTGGAGTCCATGATGCGATCTTGCCTCCAAATTCTCGGTGTGCTCACGTCGAGAAGACTTACAAGGAGCCCCGCGGCTTGCATAACGCCACTTCCAAGGACTTCAGATTTGTCATCCAGACTACTGAGTTGATTTATGACAGGCTTGACTGCAACGTCCCATATAACATCCGGCATATACTTGTCGCTACCTGGAGCAAAAGTGTAATAGTAAAGATTACAAATGCCACCAATGACAATTCGTCGAAGTTTCATTGCTTCTTCGCGTTGTTTAGGATGGGGTTTCCTTCGCAGCTGGCTGAGGAGAGGCTGGCACAGTGTGCTGATAGTCTTCGGGTTGACCTTACAATCTGAGAGCGTGAGGTAGACATATCTGTTCCATGCAAAATTGGCCTCCTGCTTCGTCAAGCGATCTGTCATGTTGAAGGCGGATTGGACTAGGGTCAGCCACGGCCCGTAATAGTGCCATCTGTCAAGTGGATATCGCAGGAAGAGAATGACAACACTCCAAATTTGCGGCACGGCAGCACATGTTTGTCTCTCTTGGACCATGTTCTGTAGCTTCTTGATAAAAAAGTCAATATAAGTTTCTGTATCAGTTGTCGTTTGGAATATTTCCGTAACTTTGCGTGAAAGCTGCTTCTCGGAGCGAAGGGTAAAACCAGCCTCCGCTCCTAGGCTGATAGCTTGGGAGCGAATATCTTTAACAGTGCTGAGCATGTCGGTGAACATGTCCTTCAACCAGTCACAGTGAATGGCCATGTGAGTTCGAGATTGCTTGACGAGCCGCTTGTATATGTGAAGGCGGCTCATGACAATGCTCTTTCCCTTGATATAAGTATCGATATTGTGCACTGCAGCCACGAGGCGACCGACTCGATCCAAAGTTACCACTTTAGAAGAGAAATTTTGGAACGCAACGACTTGCATGAGATGTCGTACTACATCCTTCGGCGTTGCCTCATCTTCGAATGAGCGTATCGAATGTTCCAAGACGAAGACACCAAAGTCGGTAGTCAGCGTGGAAGCAATGGCTGGAAAATGGAGAAAAGTAGCCAGCAGTGTTAAAGAATGGTTTATGAGCGATGAATCGAGGACACCGGCCGTCGACTTTGCTGTCATGTCTCGTTGAATGAAGTGCATTAATAGGCTCATTTTATTTTGCAACGCGACACGATCTGGAAGGTTATTTGACGCTTTCAAGGTCCTAGAGAGCATCATATAGGCATCCAATTTTGCGTCCCGATTGTGACCGGCGAGCTGTTTGATTGACGAATCAAGCATTTCGATAATATTGAGAGGTGATTGAGATCCATCTGTTTCGTTTCCTAGCGAAGAAGCTGATTGATTCGAGGACGGTGTTGGCTTTAGTATGCCCTTGACAGGTTTAGAAGATGCCGAGGATGGGGCCGAAAATGGCGAGGATCTGATCGGCTTTGAAGTGTTGTGAAACTGAGGAGCCTCCCTGTAGTCCGTGTGTGTGGACCACTCGACCTTTTTTCGTACTCGACTGCAGCAACTCGGGTCGGAATCCGTTGCCACGGGAAACCTCGGTGAGTTTGCGTTCGGGGGGGTTTGGAGGCTGAGCGTCGGGTCAAACGTTAACGTCCGGCAGACAGATGATTTGAGCGTGATGTCTGTTTCGTGGAGAGCCTCACGTGGAGGAGTCGGCGGCCGAGCTGGCAATGATTCCAGAATGCTGGTGGAAGAGGCCGATGTTACTGAAGATGCCATGACTGCTGCCAGGCAGCACAGGCGATCTAGAGGGCAGAACGCTGGCCACGAAGTTCGTACAAACCCATGCAGAAAAAATTCGGGGTCGGAACAGTGCCCATGAAATACAAGATCAACCGAGCCCCGATTCAAAAGCCAAGGCAGTTTCGAATTATCGAGTCAGTACGAGAAGTGTACAATGGTGGGTGACCGAGATATAGGCTGCTGGCTCCGCAAATGCTTCACGTCCTGGAAATATGTTGGGTGATAGAGATCTGCCACGCTGTGGGAGAGTTCAAGACGGTATGTACTTATGTAGTAAGTACCTACCTAGGCAGATACTAAGTAGGTACCGAATACCGAGGTAGGTAAGTAAGTAGGTACCTACCTACCACGGTACATGTATGGGTGGTCTTCCCTAGAAACCCTGGTGCCACTTGTGCCAATTTTTTGATACACTGACGCGCACACGACTTCACGACACGCGTCTAGTTGGTGTTACATCCAGAAGGAGCTGATATGTATTGATGATCTATCTAGGAATGCTCACACTACACAAAATGTATGGTATGGGCATATCTGGCCAGATGCCTAATATATGAGGCTAGACTAGGGCATTATGGTCCATAGGGTCCGAAGAGCTTAGGCTAAGAGGAACCTAAGGATCCCGCAATACATAACACTACCCCTATAGCTAAATAACTAGCCTATACTAAATATATATAATATCTAATTACAAAGGAGTGGGATATAGAAAATATTAGACGCGTTAAGGTATCTAAAGGAATTCGCATGCGGAAGGTTAGGCTTCTAGTAAGGTTAATAAGTTATAACTAAAGCTAATATATAAGCAGTAAAAAATATATAGAAAACGCATAAAAAAGAGAAAAGAAAAGGATATTAGAGTGTAATTAGCAATTTCTATAGAAAGGAAGCTTAGACTTTAAGGTTATTTAGAGTATATATATAAAGTTACTATGTTTTTCACGCTTAAGACCTTTAGTAAAGCTATTAGTAATTATTTAATTAATGCTAACCTACTTAAGGCAAAAGAGGCCATTATAAGCTCTCTATGTAATCCATTTATATTATAAATTAATATGCCTTATACAGCTATAATACTTCTTATTTAATATATTTGCCTTAGCGTTTTAACTATCTATAAATAGTAATAATAGGTAGACTTAACTAAATCTAAAGTCTTTAATTAGCTAAGAGACCTAGGTTATAGAGAGCGCTATAGGTATAAGATTAAGGAATTTAGCTTCTATAGTGCTTAACATAACTATAGATTGTTGCTTTAAAGCCTAAAGAATAGCGCTACTGTTAACTAGTATAACGTAACTAGCTATAGAGCGCCTTATGTTAAGGTTATTACTATAAGAGGCATTGCTATAGCTATAAACTTAGAAAGAGTGTTTAATAGTGCTATTATTAATAACACTACTAAGAAGAATCCCTAGATCCTTTATCCCTTAAAGATATCTCTAAAGGTGCTTCTTTAGATCTATATAAATTTACTTTAGGGCTAGATTTACTATACTAAGCTTATTCACTATGTATATAATATTAAGTTTTATATATATTAAGAGCTAGTTAAAGCAACTAATTTTATATTACTAGTCCTTAAGAATTCTAACTATTAGGAGGTTTTTTTAATTAGAAGGAATCTTAACCTTAGGTAGCTAGGGTGTATAAGTAAGGGTTAGGCTTAAAGTATTATACTATTAAAAAATAGAATTAATATACTTCTCCTAATAAAGTAAAATAGTCTAACAGTTACAATCCTATTTAAATTATATGCCTAGGAATATCTAGACTATCCCTAGGCGCTTAAGCTTATATTGTAATTCTAGCATATTAAGTATAGAGTCTATAATAGTATTTAAGGAAGCCGCTATAATAATATTATTAACGTAAAGAAGAAAAAAAATAAAGTTATTATAAGTAAAAATATATAACTTGCTAGAAAGGCACTAAAAGCTATGCTTAGAGAGCTTAGTAGAAATGTTATTAAGCTACTAAAGAGGGGATATTAGAAGACTGTAGAGCGCACAATTAAGGCAGCACACTCGTCCTAACATATCCTTATAGCTATAAGGCTGCCTTATAAAGACCTTAGTTTTAGCCTCTACGTTTAGAAAGGCATTAACTATATTACATTGCTGCCACTTAAGGTTAAGAATAGCAATAATTACGTAAAAAACGCGTAGAGAAACTAGGTATACTACTGTAGTATAGAGGTCTTAAGCATTAAAGACTTCTAAGTATTAGTTACTGTAAATAACCTAGCAAGCCTTTAGAAAAGGTAGTCTATTAATAGAATATTTAATAGTATAAACCCACTGGCTATTAAAAATAACAGCGTTCTTAAGTATATATATAAGACACTAACTGTCTTTTTATTGTATTTTTTATAATTCTTTAACCTTAGCTAGCCGCTAAAAGGTCTAATAATTAGGCAGCTTATATGCCTTAAACTAATTTAATAGTATGTGTATCTTTATATTAGCCACGCTTACTACTTACACCATTATTATATAATATAAGGGGTTTAAAGAGTTATTTAAGTTATAGATAGCATTATCATTGTAATATATAAGGTTTAATTATTTAGGCTCTATAGAGCCGTTGGGAAATACGCGTTTTTAACTATATGTTACAATGTGTAGATAATCCTTATGTATGCCTATACGCAATAACTGTTGTGTATTAGGTTAGGAAGATAAGGATTCTTAGTTAATAGACTTTAAGCTTTAAGAGTATATAATCCTCTCTCTATAGTCCTTTAATACTTATTATATCTTATCTTTTTAAAACAGAAGAGTTACTTCATTAGTAACCACTTCTAATAACTTAGCTATTATAATAATATTATTTATATTAGTGTAATTTGCATTATATAGCGCGTTAGTTATCTCTATATCTTTAATAGAGGGAATAGGCTTAAAAAGAGCCTTAGTCTTATATCTATTAGGGTTAATAACTAGTTCTTTAAGTCTCTTAGATATAATAAGCTACTTCTTTTACTATAATTTTAGTAGGTTCTTTAATATTGTTTTTAGTGGACTAAAGAGATAATATAAGAGGGGTTCACTAGGAGGAGTAGTCAACCTCTAGTATATCTAATTAGATAAAAGGTTACCCCTAAATGTGTTTTTGGTGTTGTTATAACCTTATAAGGCATTTACAGTACTAGACTGCGTCATGTGTTATTAGAGCCTATCTTACGGCAGAGGGTTAGCTTTATACGCTAAATCTGCAAAAGATAGAGTAACAATCCTTCTGCCCTCTTCTTTAAACGCTAAATTAACTAATTTAGTAATAAATTCAGTTTTGTTAGTAGAGTCACAAGATATTGTAGGGTCTTCCTAAAATTAAACATCTTATACCTTTATAATGCGGCTTTCTTTAGGTAGCTAAACCTTAAATAAATAATATTTATTACTTTCTATGCCTATAAGTTGCCCCTTTTTTGCTCTAGGGGATATTTTCTATGCCTTTATACGTTTTTTATTAGGGATTTATATATAAGCAATACACCCCTAGGTGCAAAGATTCTTAATTAATAAGTTGTTAATTAGCCTAATTTCGTTAAAGAGAGCTTATTGCAGCGATTTTCCGCTAGGAGTGCCACTTATTAGCAGAATATTTATGATCTTAGCTGCATGCTTTATAGCATAAGGCTAAAGGATATTAGGAAGCTTAGCACTAATTATTAACGCTTAAGCTATATCCATAAGGGTTCTCCTAGCCCTTTTAATAAAACCTTAATAGGTAGGAACGTAAGGAGCCCTAGTGCGATAGATAATGCCTTTCTTACGGTAGTAATTCGCAAACTTTTCCCCTAAGAATTCCGTAGTATTATTAGTATAGAAGCACTTTATAGTGAATCCGCTACTTGTATTTTCCACAGCAGTCTACCACGCCTCTATAGCTTTCTATAAATTCTTACAACTTATAGTTAGAATAACCTAGTAAAAACAGGTAAAAGCATTAATAGCGTGTAAAGTGTAGTTCTTACCGCCGAATCCCTCTAGTTTATATATAATATAATCCTAGAAAACATACCTAAGAAAAGCATTAACGTTAAGTTATAGTTCTTAATAAATAATTTAGTTAGCTTTTATAAGATAGTAAGCTTTATAGTAAAAATTACTTAAAGATATTAGATCAATTAATATGCCTACTTCTTTACATACGCAGACTATTTAATCCTTTCCAGCATGCCTAAGTCTCTTATATAAAAGGCTATATTCCACATTTTTTGTAATAGCCTTAGCAGGTAACGCTGCAAAGTTAAAGTAAGGTTCTTTAGTATAAAGCTTTAGCATTATAATATTAAAAGCCTAGCAAAAGGAAGCTATAAGTTGTAATAAGGACTTTGTAATTAGTTAGTCTATAGACCTATTTATAATAATACTAGCTTAATAGAGAAGACCCAGGGAAATTATATTAACTTCTACCTTAAGGGCTAGTTAGGCGTTTAGCAGCTTAAGATATCCTCCCTTAATAAGTAATTTAACTGTTCTAATTCCTTTAATAGCAAGGGGCTAACTATTGCTAGCGGTTATTAGTCTAACTTCCACCTTAGTATTTAAGTATATGAACCACTTCGTTAAATTAAAGGTATAATCGCTGCATCTAGTATCTAGGATACAGTTATACCTTATAAGTCTGCTATGATTAGTAGCAGCAGCGTAATCATTGTCAACGCCTACAGTCATGCCGCTAAATATGCTTCCCGCTTATGTAATGTTAGAAGAAGCAGTGCTTTTTAGTGTAAATGCCTTTATAGAGCTCCCTTCTTAGGCAAACTTTGCCCATATAGGTTAAAGTTTAGAATAAAGCCTTTAGTACCTATCTTTTATATATAAAGGGCGTCTAGCTAAGATTATATAGCCACATTTAAGAGTTATTAATTCCGTTACCTTCTTCTTTTCTTATTTTCCTTATAAAGACCTCTTTATAGAGAAACTAGCTTTCTAATCCTTAGCTAGTTTATTTGATTTATATATAAGATATTTTAATATCTCCTCTTTCTTAAGACCTACAGAACTATAACCTTAGATCTTCTATATATTGTAAATATTAGGCATAGCACCCTTCACTGCTCGAAGTGTCTAAGCAACCTATACAATATTAGGTAAAGTTATAACGTTATTAATCCTTTGCTATAGATTTTAGTGATAGTTAAGCTAAGCCCTTATTAATAAGAACTCTGACCTTTTTAATTAAAAGAAGCTATTAAGTAGCTTAATAATAGTAACATTAGCTTAAAAGCCATAATTATTGCAAATAAGCTATATAAGGTCTGTTACACGGCCTCTATAGTCCTATCCCGCTCTTAGAATATTTTTCTATACACGCATAGATAGCGTTTACTATACTAAATATATTAATAAGGCATATTTTTTATTAGTCTCTTAAGACTATAGAATTATACCTTTAAAGTAGCTAGTAAGGCTAAGAATACAGACATGCATCTTTATTAAGATTTCCTATTCTTTAAAATTTTTAGAACCCTTTAGAGGCGTAATTTATATGGATTTCGGTATTATATCCTTTATGCTAGAAGGATTAGTTATATTATAGCTCTAGTCAGCCTCCCGCAGCTGCAGAGATGTATTTTGATTGCTTATTATAGCAGGAATTATATATTATAAGGACCTTTTATTAATAACCTTGTAACCTAGTATCCAATACTAAAGGATCGCTAATTTAGTTAAACAGTTCGTTAGTGCAGGCAGCGCGCCGTTCTAGTTAAATCACTATATAGCCTACACCTACGCAGAGATTGTAAAGTTAAAGATTAGCGGGTTTATAATAGGCGTCTCCTATACCTTAACAACAAAGGGAGAAAAAATTATAGAGTTCCACCTAGTTATACCTTAGCCTAGTTAGTAGGCATTGCTTCACCCTAATTTGCTATACCTAATAATTTATAATTGCCTCTTCTATTAGACTAGTGACTAGGCAGTTCTAAACTTTAGAATGTTAAGACCTAGCTAGCAGTGGAGGTAATTATAATAAAGGCCCCTTTTTTTTAAAAGACTCTATAAAAAATTCTTATAATATTAGGGGTTACAGTGTTTTGCGCTATAATAATAAGGACTAATTCTGCACGCCTAAACGCTAAGGTTATGTATTTAAATCCTCGCTTATATATGTTTTTTATTATAAAAAAGAATTAGTAAAGGGCTAAATAAATAAAAATAACTAATTAAAGAAAGAAGGGCCTTAATTGCAAGGTTTAGGTTAAACGCAGATACTAACACCGCTAGTTCTATTATGTGTCTAAAAAATGCGTGTATTAAATATAGTAAAACACAACATAGGTTTAAAATAAAGATAATAATAAAACGTTAAAAAATCTGGAATGCGTAGGGCTTATAACCTATTACATCTAGAAGGAGCTAATATGTATTAATAATCTATCTAGAAATGCTCACACTACACAAAATGTATGGTATGGGCATATCTGGCCAGATGCCTGATATATGAGGCTAGACTAGGGCATCGTGGTCCGCGGGGTCCGAAGAGCTTAGGCTAAGAGGAACCTAGGGATCCCGCGATGCGTAACAGTTGGTGCCTAATGATTGCTGCGCAGCCGACGCGACGGAAGACTGTTGCGCCGGCAGACGAAAGTTCCCTTTAGTGCCACGACTGCTACATTTTTGTATCGCCCCACTTGATTGTCTGCTTCACTTAATTCCACGTTTTCTATTAGGAAAAACTGAAGAGTTTGGAATAAGTTTATATAATAACTACGTACATTAGTATACTTTATTTATAACCGTAATAGTTTACTTTTAATTTAAAAGAACTTTTCTAGAAAATAGTAATTACATTAAAAATATAAAAAAACAAATTTATATTTTAATAATATAATATAATGTTATAGACTAGCCTAGATAGCGACTGTAATCTAGTGTTAATAAAGTTATTATTATCTATAAGGAGAAAGGAAAGACTACTATCTCCCTCTATTATATACCTATTCTATATATAATATATATTTATAGGGTTTACCCTATAAATATAGTAAGTTGCCTTATATTGTTACGTGCTGGATGTTACATGTAAATTGGGGGTACTCATACAATAGGTATGGTACGTTATAAAGTTATAAAGAGAAGGAACACTTAAGTTATAGGTAGGTAGTTAAGTGTATATATAGTTAAAGTTATTTATTACTAAAAGAAAGGGGGCGGAACCCTTTTATATATAGTAGGTTCTACTGTTATATATAGACTATAATAGGTCCCCCCTTTATAGAAGAAAAATATAGCTTATTCTAAGCTATATAAATTAAGGAAAAAAAGAAAAAGAAAGGAAAGAAAGTAAGTCTATAGTAATCTACTTATAAAGTTAAGAAACTAAAAAAAAAGAAATAAGCTATAGGAGTCTATATATAGCTAGGTTATAAACTAACCTATAGAAGTCTACTAGTTTACTACTATATTCTACACTATTACTACTCACTTTTATTGCTTATAGATACATTGCTATTGCTAGGGGACTTATTGCTACTAGCTGCTTTAGAGTTATTAAGGTCTATAGTATAGCTTTAGTATACTATTATAAAATAAATATCTTTAGTAAAGAAACATTAAACTATAGGGTTAGCTAGAACTCTTTTAAAGATTTTTTACTCTCTATAGTTAGCTATAGTATTAAGGGTATATATATTAAGGGTTATTACTATAGCCTTAGCTTCTTCTTAATATTAGGTAAACTCTATATTATTATAGAAATATATTATACTAAAGTTAAGCTTCTGCTTAGTTTTAGTAGTACTTATATTATATTAATCCTTTTAGGTATTATTAATATAAAAGTTATAGGTTATTCTATTAGCTAGTATTTAAATATAAGTAGTAAGTATTTAGACTTTTTTAGTGCTAATATAGAGAACCTTATAATATATACTAGTAAGATATAAGTAATGCCTAATAAAGATACTAGTATAGTTTTCTATTAGTTTATAATAAGTAAGGGGGATATATTTAGTATTAGAATAGTTATAGGTTTTAGTAAAATAAATAAAGAAATTAATAAGCTATTAGGCTTATAGAATTCTAAGGAGAATAATTCTATTTTAAAGGTTTATTATATCCTTAATACTACTTTTAATATAGATTTAAAGGTTTTACTTAGTAAAAGTTTTATTAATATAAATAGTAATAGTTAAAGAGAGCTAAATAAAAGTATTTATACTAAGTTCTATAATATAGTAAATAAAAGCTATATTTAGCTTTAATAGGCTACTGTTTATTAGGAGGTAGTGTAATCTATAAATCTTATAAAGTAGAAAGGTCCTATAGAAACTACCTTTAATAAAGTCCCTAGTAGTTATAATATAGCATAATTTAAAAATAAAGGGTTTTCTTATTTACTTTATACTATCTATAATATTAGCACTATAGTAAGCCTTAAAATACATATTACTTAGCTTAGTAAAAAGATTAAGTGTTTCTTTATAGTTTTAGTTAATTTCCTCCCTAGTAAAGAGAGTCTCTTAAGGTAGCGTTAGTATTATATAGCTAAATATTATAGTTTTAGTATTAAAACTAAGGAAACCCTATATAGCTATATAGGGAAAATAATAGTTTTATATAGAAAAGTAGCTATAGAAAGGATAGTAGAGAGTGTAGTAAGGTATAGGGAAATGCTAATAATAGTAATAAAGAAAATAAAGGGAGTAACTTATAATATAAAGGTAATAATATTATTAATTAAAAGAAAGTTATAAAAGGGTTATAGTAAAGTAAGTTTTTTTATACTTAGTAGTATACTTAGGCAGCTAGGCTATAGCCCTAGCTAAGTAAATAAAAACCCTTAAATATTACTATTTTCTATAACCTAAGGCAGGCGCTAGTATAGGTAAGGTTTCCTATATAAATAAAGATATAGTTTTTATAGCTTAAAGTTAAAAATACTTATATACCTTATTTACTATTATTATTATTTAAATATAGGTAGAATTCTATAGGGATTTTACATTCCTAGTAGTAGATATTATAGATATTAAGTAATTTTACTAAACTATTATATTTCCTACTAACTCTATTCTCTTAAAGTAAGTAAGCAATATAGAAAATTAGAAACCACTTATACTTATATAACTATTAGAATTCCTATAATAAAGTACTACTAAAATAGTAGTATAAGAAATAATAAAAGCATTAAAATATCTTACTAAAGGGATTAATAGAATCCCCCTTTTATAGTATAGTCTTTAAGCTACTTATAGTAACTAGTTAGTATTTACTATATATAGAATACTTTAACTATAGAGTTAGGGTCTTATCCCTAGTATACTTAGTAAATCTTATTATAGTAGAAGTCCTAGGGGTGCCTATAGTCTTAATAGTTTACACCTTAGCCTTAATAGCCTTTACTTTAAACTAAAGTAATTTAATAAAGAATTTAATAGTAGAAATTAAAGCTATTATAGTAGACTTATTGTCAAGGCTGGTTATGGGATATTGCTTAGTGGAGTGAAGACTGAGACACAGAAGGTGCACTGTAACGTAGCTGCTAGGTAGGGGGTAGTGCTTAAAGGTATAAATCTCTACCCTATTATATAAATATACACGTTCTCTCTTTTATATGCCCCCTTAGCGCGCTGCTAAGTTATAGTAAGGGCACTATATGCCTTATTCCCTTATGCCCTTATTAGTATAATAAGCTAGTCCATGCCCTTTAACTTTATAGTCACTAATAATAGGAAATAGCTATAATAAAATACCCCCCCTTTTATTATAATTACCCTTAATTATAGTCTCTAACTATAGTCTTACTGCTAGGTTACTATTGCCTTACTACTCTATATTAAGTTTCTAGGAAAGCTTTTCTATCTTATAGGTTAAACTTATTCCTTAGTAAGGTAAATTTAAAAATACCCTTATTCTATATTATTTACTCTACCTTATACGCCTTATTATAATAAAGTCTAGTGTATATATAATTAATTAGGTAACTACCCTACTACTACACTACTTACTAAAGGTGCCCTTTTTATAAGTATCCTAATTCACTAGCTTAAGTTAATTATATTATAATATTTTTATTTAGCCTTACTTCCCTTATAACCTTACTTTTACCTCTATACTAAGGGGTTACTATAATATAGTAGTGTGCCTGCTAAGTTATATAATTTATTATCTCTATACCCCCTTACCTCTTCTACCTATCCCCCTAGCTTATTATAATATATAATATTGCCTTACTTCTTTAATTTAAAAGTTAAAGTAAGCTATACTATTACTGCTAGCTTTTTATATAATTATTATAATACCTCTAATTTATTAAGTCTAAGGGAGGCATAGTTAGATGCCTATAGCCTTCTATATATCTATAATTTTTACTCCTTAAGCTAGACACTTACTTTACTACTATAGCTATTAATAGCTACTAATACGCAGCTAGGCTACTATTACTACGCTATAATTTACTAATTTAAGTGCCTTAGTTACCTTATTTAGCTATCTTTTATATATAATACCCTTATCTTTATAGGGCCCCTAATAATTATAAAAATACCCTTTCTCCCCCTTTTTTTTCTACTTTTTCTTTTTTATTAATCTTTATTACTAACTATAAGTATTCCCTCTTTATAAGCTCTTAATAAGGTAGCTTTTTCTTCTTTCTCTTCCCCTTCTTATTATAAGGGTTTTACTAACTCTATTATACTAATTATCTCCCTACTCTACTATCTTTTACTCTTATAAATAAGCCTCTCTCCTTTTTTTTTTTTTTAATAAACCTCTTATAAGTTTTTTTAGTAAGCTCCCTATATATTCTCTACTAACTTCTAGCTAGCTTACTATAGCTCTTAAAACTTAAACTCCTCTAATAAAGCACTGCTACTATATTACTATAGAACTTAATCCTACCCCTAATATTATAACTATTATAACATAAGTATTCTATACTTTATTAGTAGCTTAATTTATTACTAATAGCTACGTCCTTACTGCTAGTAAGGAGGAGCTTCCCTATATATATTATAGGCACTAGGTTTACGCCTAAAAGTTACAGCCTAAAGCTCCTATTAGTAATAAGGAGGAATATAATTTATAGCTATAGTATATTATAATTAGGGCTTCTATGCCTATAGTATGCGTGCCCTCTAATAGTAAGTAGCTTACTATAAGGTTGCTACTGCTTTTACTAATATTTTCTTCTTCTTTAATTTATAGAGGTAAGTATAAAATATACTTCCTATAAGTATAATAATAAAGTTTATTCTTATATAAAAAAAACTTCTTCCCTTTAGCTTATATCCTTACTTAAATATTACTACTAACTTACTATACTTTTCCTTAGTAAACTATACATTAAGTATATCTTTATTATAAAGTCTTTTACCTTATAAAGGGAAAGACTAATAACCTAGAGTACTACTAGATTCTAATATAGCTTTTTAAGTTCTAGTATAAGCCCACTACTAACTCGCTACTTAGGGTCTACTTATAGCTATCTCTACATTAAACCTTGCGCTTAATAAGCAGAAAAACATAGATAAATTAGGACACACTAAAAGGTTATAATTATTATATAAGCTTACACTTAAGCGATAGCGCCGCTAGGACGCAGCGATCTAGTAGCTAGTATCTATAAACTAGTTGCTTATTACTATTAACTAGTCTAATTATCTATAGTTTATTTATAAGAACCTTTATTTAGTAAGTTTTCCTTTTCTTTTTTTTTTTTTAATACTACTAACTTACTACTAGGTTGCTAGTTATCCCTTATCTATACGCTCTAAGTCCGGGTAGCCTAATAGCCCTTCCACTGCTCTGCTGCGCCTAGTTAGGCTATAGGTGTTCCTAGAGGCATTATCTAATTTAATAGGGAATTTAGTTAGGGAGGAGGATAACAAGGAGGAGTTATAGTAGTGACGTCGCTATAAGGAAATAGCTTATTATTTTTATATATTTTTTTTTTATTATTGTTATTTTTTTTTTTAATAGTTTTGCTTAACTAAATAGACTTCCTTTTATTAAGATAAAAGTGCATTATTTTTATTAACCTATTCTGCTTATAACTTAGGGGCTACCTAGCTATGTAGTAACTGCTTATATTCCTTAATTAGGTCTCTTAAAGTAAAGTCTTTTTACAGCACCTATAAGTTTTCTATCTTATTATAGCCCTTTCACTTTACTAAGTATTTTTATTATTTGCCCTTATATTTATAGGTTATTATTCGTTCTACCTTATACACTTTAGTGTTTTCCTTAAGAGGTAGCTACACTAACGCTGCTTCTCTTTAGTATAGGTTACCTTTAAATAGCTTAAGGCTTATAATATTAAACACATTATATAGTTATAGTATTAGAGGCAATTTAAGTTAGTAGGTAAGGCTATAATAATTGATTTTCTTAGTAATCTAGTAAGGTTCTAAATATCTTACTATAAGCTTCTAGCTTAGTCTTTATAGGTTAATATTCTTTATAGAAAGGAGAATATAGTCTCTAACATTAAAGTCTATTAGCTTATGCTTAGTATTATAGTATTTTATATACTAAGATTAGGTGTTGCTAAGTAGCTGCTTTATCTCTATATACTTAGCTTATAGTTCTTTTACTCTAACTTCTATATATTAATTAATAATATCTAATAGCTTTATTACTTAGTCTAGCTCTCTAGGTTTATATCCTTATAGCAACTCTATTAGTATATAGCTGTAAGCTATATAATAGCTAGTGTTATATATAAATTATATAAGAGCTAAATGGTTAAGCTAGTTAGTCTATTCTATACATCTAAAAGCTTATAAATAGTATTCTAAGATTTAGTTTATCCTCTTAGTTTAACTGTCTATTTAAGGGTAAAACGTAGTGCTAAGTAGCTGCTTAGTTGCTAAGAGGTAGTAGAAGGTTCTCTAGAATTTACTTATAAAAATAGTGCCCCTATTACTTATAATACCTTCTAGTGCCCTATAATTCTAAAAGACATTCTTAATAAAGATAGTTACTAAGTCACTACTAGTTACCTTTATAGTTATAGTAATATATAGTGTATACTTAGAAAATCTATTTACTACTACTAGAATTATATTGCATATCTTACTATTTACCTGCTTAACTAGAGGCAAGCTTGTAATAAAATCTATTAAGATTTCTTAGAATAGTCTCTCTAGCACTAGTAACGCTGCTAGCTTGCTATAAGGTTAGTGCAACCTTAGCTTATTAAGCTAATAATTTATATAATTACTAATATAGGTTTTAATATTCTATCTTAGCCCTAGCTAGAAATATTAGCTTATAACTTATCTAATTATCTTATTAACTCTATAATAGCCTACTATAGGGTTATTATAAGTTAGCTATAAAATCTTGCTTCTTATACTAGCTAGGATATATGCCTAGCCTTTATATAGCAGTAGCCTATTTCTATTAACTATTTAGGTAGTACTCTTTAGAGGCGCTAGTATCTTACTACTACTTAGTAGCTTTAATTACTATTACACTAAGGCATCCCTTAACTATATAGACTTTAAAGTCTTATATATTAAAGTAACTAATATCTTATAGTTAGCTTAATTAAAGATTAACTTAGTAAAGGTTCTCCTAATAGCTAATAACCTTACTATAAGCTCCTAGTAGGTTCTCTCCTTAGGTAAAAGTCTACTATGCAATAGGTAGGGCTAACCTAAGTGCCTTATAGAGTTAAGGGAATATTTAGTCTTATCTTCTAAGACTCTAATGTCTTAGCTACCTACCCCTTTACTTATAGCATATATACTATATATAAACTAGTCCTTTAGTAATATTTAGGCATTTAGACCTAGACTATTAGGCTTTAGCTACAAACTTATCTTATTATAAGGTTAGAGTGTGCTAGCTCTAACTTATATTATCTTACGTAATTTCTCTTACACTGCTTACCCTTTAATCTTTAAAGAAAAGATCTAAGCTAAACATATTATATCCTGCTTTATTATTACTTATATATAGCTTAGTCGTAGCTTTTCTCTAGTAGGTAGTAAGGCTAGTTAGTATAATAATCTAGTAACCTTATACTAAATATCTAGGGTATTAGCCGCTAGCTATATGCTAGGGCTATGCTGCTTACTAGCTATAAACTTAGCAAAAAATAGCGGTAAGTGTAATACACACACTTTAGCTACTACCTCTTTTAAGTAGTAGTCTAGTCTTTAGGACAAGCTATCCGCAAAATTTAGCTTACTTAGTTAATATTCTATAATAAAGTTAAATAGGCATAGCTTATTAAGAGCATTTACTTAGCAGCTAAATAGCTTTAGCTTTGTAGCAAAATACTTATAGTTTAAGTAGTCTATAATTACTTAAATAGGGTGCTTTAAATAAGCTAGGTAATGCCTCTATGTTTAAAAAGCTTCCTAAATAGTAAGAAGCTTGCTATCTAGCGTTATATATCTTAGCTCTAGCCCTAATAGCTTTCGCAATATATAAGCAATAGAGTGCTAGCTACCTAGCTATAGCTAAGCTATAATAGCTCTAATTATAAAGGCTAACATATTTATCTCTATCCTTAGTAGTGCCTTTAAATTAAAATAAATAAGAATAGGGGCTTCTAAAAACTTCTACTTAAGCTAATTAAATATAGCTAGCTTACTATTACTTAGCTATAGAGTCCCCTTATTGTCTCCTTTTAATAAGTTAGTGAGTAAAATAGCGATTTTACTATATCCTTAAATAAAGCATCTATAGAATCCTATAAATCTAAGGAAACATTAGATATTTAATATACTATAAGGTAGCTGCTACTCTACTACTGCTTAAATATACTTAGGCTTTATTTTAATGCTATTAGGCGTTATTATAAAGCTAAGGAAGCTAATATATATTATAGAGAATTTGCATTTATTAAGGTTAGCGTAGAGCTTAGCCTCCTAGAGTTTCTATAGGACTTATTTAATATGCCCCTTATGCGCTATTAGGTTGCTATTATAGATTAGAATGTTATTAAGATAAACAATATAGATAGTGTTAATAAGCTCTCCTAGTGCATTATTAATATATTCTTAGAAGGTAGCTAGTGTGTTTATAAGGCTAAAAGGCATTATAAGATATTTAAAATGCCTATATTAACAATAGAATGCAGTCTTTTACTTATTGCCCTTATAGATATATAGCTAATAGTACACGTTTTTTAAGTTAACTTTTATAACTACCTTTACCCCTTTTAATTAGTTAAGGATTTCTAAGATTAAAGGCAATAGGGCCTTATCCTTCTTTATAACCTTATTAAGGCTATAATAGTTAATATATAGCCTAAGCTAACCTCCTTTCTTTAGTATAAATAGGATTAGGGCACCTAAGGGACTTATTAATTATTAAATCTATTCTTTCTATTATATATTAGTAAGATATTTATAAAAAACCTATAGCTCCTTCTTAGTAAGGTTGTAAATTAGTCTCTAAAGGGGTATCTTACTATTAATTAACTTAATTATATGTATATAACCTCTTAAGGCTAGAAGCTAGCCTATAAGTTCTTTTAAGAATATATTTATAAACTTAGTATATACCTTTAGTAGCTTCTTTATAGCTAAGTTACTACTTACTTGCTTATTATTTTTACCCTATATATCTAACTAAGGTTCTTCTATATTATCCCCTACTATTTATAGACTACTCCTATCTTTATTATTTTTTAGTATCTCCCTAACCTATACTAAGGCTAGCACTAGCAATATAATTACATTCTTTCTCTTATAGTAAATTTACTTTAAGTGCCCTATAAATATAAGGCATTCCTATATTATTAGATATCTCTAAGTCTTATTATTCTAAGATAGGATTTATAGCTTATAGATCTTTACCTAATTAGCACCTAAGAGTAAGTCCTTCTGCATATTAGCAATATAGCAGTAAACCTAACATATCTTGCTATAACCTATACTATTAGTAATACTAACTAACTTATTTAATATACCTTTATACTTAAGTAGATTGCCTAAGGCACTAGCTAGCAGTATAGTATCTGCTTCTATATTTACCTAGTCTCCTTTATTTAATATTTTTAGGTAAATAACTAATCTTTCTACTCCTAAATTAAATAATGCTTTTACAGCTACCTAGCAGTAATCCCACTATATAGATGCCTTTATCCTTATTTTATTATTTATCTCTTTATCTTTATCTTTATTAATAACTAAGGTGTTTATCTTATAAGGGGTATTAGTTATAGAGGGAGCGTGCCTTTAAGGCCTATTAGCGTTAATTAGGATTAAGTTTATATTTAAGGTCCTAGGCGCTAGGACGTTATAGTATAGGCAGTGCTAGTTTATAGCGTACTAATTGCTTTTATAAATAGTACAGTCTAGTTCTAGGCACCTTAGGGAGATATGCCTATCCTTCTAGTACTTATAGCACTAAATATTATTAGGGTCCCTATTATTAAAAGGTCTATAGTTATATTACTCCTAGCTTACTACTAAAGAGCGTAATCTTTATTGCTTATATCCTACTAAGGTTAATTGTTTTTAATTACCTAGGGATCCTTTATTAGTAACTTTAGCTTTCCTACCTTAGCTTTAAAGGTAATTTTAGCTTTAAGGAAACTCTTAGCTTAGTATCTACTTCCTAGTAATAAGGTTAAGGCTATTTAAAAATATACAAATTTAGAGTTATTCTAGGATAGCCTTAGAGAGCTTAGCCTTAACTTTACTTTATTTCTAAAAGAAGGTTTAGAATAATATTTAATTGTTTTAGTAGAGGTTTATTAGCGCCCTAGTGGCTTCTAAGCAGCGTATATTCTTATTAATAGTTCCTATCTTAAGCTACTTTATAAATCCTATCTAAGTATACTCTCTAAAGTCTATAAAGCTATTAGTAGCAGCGTATTGTATCTACTAGCGCTTTACATTATTAGTAAGGCAGCTACTAGTATACACTACCTTAGCAGTGTCCTTAAGGAATATATAAGGATCTATAGTAAATACTATATATAAGTCTAATAAGAAATTCTAAAGGCTCTTATAGGTATTGCCTTTATATATAAGAGCCTTAAGTTAGGCTTTTATAAGTCCTATACGTATAAAGGGCACTATAACTATAGGGTAAGTCTATAGCTTAGGGGTTAGAGTATAACTAACATTAGAGGTGCTAATAATGCTAAGCTTACTACTTTTATAGTTTCTACTAAGGTTAACTTCCTTAAAGGACTTCTATAGTGCCTTAAGGTTCCTTCTTTTATTAGCTACTTAGACAGCTTACAGCAACTAAGCTACTTCTTTAATTATTCTATTAAAGTCTATTTCTTTATTAATATTATTATTATTTATATAGGTAGGGTTAGGATTCCTAATCTTAGAGTGCCCCTTCTCTTTAATAGTGCCTAGTATATAGCTAGCATCTTACAAGGCTATAGCAAGGTTATAGCTAGTTAAATAAGTAACTCTTCTAATAGATATTTTAGTTTAGTTAATAGTTTACTATCCCTAAAGAAGAGAGAGATTTAGTTATTAAGGCTAGTAATAGGATATTGCTTAGTGGAGTAAAGACTAAGACATAGAAGGTGCACTATAATATAGCTATTAGGTAGAGGGTAGTACTTAATAGTATAAATCTTTACCTTATTATATAAATATACGCATCCTCTCTTTTATATACCCCCTTAGCGCGCCGCTAAGTTATAGCGAGGGCACTATATACCTTATTCCCTTATGCCCTTGTTGGCATAATAAGCTAGTCCGCGCCCTTTGACTCTATGGTCGCCAACAGTGGGAAATGGCCATGACATTAAATTGCCTTATTTTAAAATTAAACCTAGCTACTAAAGCCATAAATATTCTAAAACTGTACGCAGTGAGCGTTATAGCATAGGTTTGTTTAATTATAGCCTTTTCTTATAGGTCTCCTCTTATATAAATCCAGGCTTTACATCTCTCTAAAGTTCCCTTCTTATTAAATTTATATATAAAAACCCACATTAATGGTATTAGCCTTAATTATGCTTATAATTGCTTAATTTGCTTCTATATGCCTCTTTTCTTAAGCTTTATAATCTCTTTTTTTATTGCTTTAATTTATTACTCTTATATTAGGTAATTTATAGCTTTGTAATAATTCTTTAGAGGCTTTATAAGATCTAACTAATAAACGGTTTTTAGTTATATTTTTTCTTTAAGGTAAGCTCTATTTTTATTATTATACTAAGCGTTAATTACAGTAAACACAGTCTTTATACTCTGGTTATTATAGTCTTTATCCTTAAGCTAATTAGGCTATAGACTTAATATTAATTTCTATAAGCAATTAATAAAGTAATAGTTAGGTCTTCTTTTACGTAAGATATCCTAATTTTAAATGCATTCCTTGCTTTCTAGCTTCTAAAGTTAAGCGCTCTAGTATGTTGCTAGTTATGCCTAGGAGCTCTCTCCTTCCTAAGTTTACTAGAGTAATAGCGCGTCTTATAAGTCTTAGAGGGTAGCTAGTCCTTGCTGACTCTATAACGCATTCATTTAATGCATTAAGTGCTTTAAGTAATAATAATAAGCTTCTATCTTATTTAATATCTAAGTAGTTATTTTGCCTTTAGTAGTAGGTTTGTTTTTATTGCCTTAATCCTATATATATTATTCTAGAACCATAGGATTGTCTAGGTCTTATTAACCCTTATTAATTAAGCTCTATTAGCTCTTATAACTAAAGCTTATAGAAGCTTCTCCTTAGTATGCAGTCTGCTCTATAACTATATAATTAGGCGTTGCCTAGGGAGTTTAAAGTCTAAAAATGTATTTATAAGCCTTTAAGGGTGCTTTGTTAGAAATCTCTATTATGTTAAGCGCTTCTACCCCTAAGTTTAAACTCTTTAGGTATATTTGTTTTATCTCTAGTAATTGCTTTAGTGGTAATAAAAGAAGATTAACTTTTTTATTAAGTTTTATGTCTATTTAAAGAGCTTAGAATTACGCTTTTAGCTTAGGGACTAATTATGCTTTAGCGCTTTCCTTTTGTAGATTATAAAAGACTTTCTTATTAAAGGTTATATTCCTTATTATTATTACCTTCCCTAGTAAGGGGATCTATATATAATAAATCCTTAAGGCTACGTAGCCCACTAGATATCCAATATAGCCTCTAGGGCTTGTCTTAAAATGCTATCTATTTCTATTAGCTTTACGCTCCCTTAATATTAGAAAAGCGCGGTATCTATATATATATAAGCCGCTCTAATCTAGTTTTAAGTCTGCTATATGCGCTCTTATTAGTAAATGCGTATTATTATAAAACTAGCTCTTAAGGACTTTAATAGGCGTTTTCTACTCTAATTGCTATATTAGACTTATATTATATAGGAAAGCTATAGCCTATGTGCTTTCTAACTATAGGTTTAGTAGGAGCCCTATGCTATAAAGTATAGTAATAGACTTTATTGTAATTATTTAATTTGCTCTTTTTACATTTCTATTTAGCTTATAAGTATATAGTAGAGGGCACTTTAATTTTATGCCTTTAGATTATGCCTACGCTTAGAATGCTATATAGCCTTACTTTAAAATTACTGCTCTTTTATTATCCTACCTATATTTTATAATTAAGAGTCTAAATTACCTTAATACCTATTATTTAAAGTAAATTAATATATTAAAAACTGTCTTAAAGGTCTTATTAGGAAGTGTATATACCTATATTATCTTACTATACTTATCTTTAAAGATAAGTAGCTACCTTATATTATTAAAGCTCTCTAGGTAATTCTAAAGATTCTAGTAAATGCGTTAAAAAGGCCTAAAAGCCTGCCTTTCTAGTTATTTTCGCAAGATTACGCGTTTAGCGTGTGTGAGCGCATAGGTATTATAGTCTTTGTGCTCTATTCCTTAAATTTGCACACCCCTTATATATAAAGTAAGCTTACTTAGAGTGTCTTTGCCTAAGTAGCTAGATTATAAATACTAAATCTCTTCTTTATTAGTATATAGTAAGCTTAGGTCTCTGCTAGGATACTAGCGCTGTAAGCTATATATATATGTGTTATATAATTTTATTGTAGAAAATATAACTAGAGGGGAGTATAAAATTGTCTTTAAGGGAATTTTTAGATAGTTATAAAGAGGCTTATATTTAAGGAACATAATATTATACTTTTTAATAAGGTTAGTAAGCACTATACTTTATTCTATAGGTTTAAAGCGTAATATACTATTAAATCTATAATACTACATGCCCTTTTTTATTAGATAACTCTTTAATATAATATTTATATAAAATCCCTTAATAACTGCTATATCCATTAATATAAGGTCTTTTATTAGAGTACTGTTTTTCCTATTTAAAATCTTCCTAAGTATATAAGTCCCTCTTTTACTAATCTAGAAGGATATTATTACTGCCTTAAGATAGTTATTATTAGTAGGTTTAAACATTTTAGGCTTTAGAAGGTTAATGCTATTAACTATATGCATTACTCTGTAGTTATTAAAAAGAGTGCTCTTTAATAGTGTGTGCTCTTTATACTCTAGAGTTATAAAGACTGCCTTTAGTGGTTTATCTACGCTAACTAAGTTAGGGTTAAGAATTGCTGCTAAGATTACTTTAGGGAAGCCTCCTTTGTCTTTATATAAGGCCCTTTTAGTTTATCTGTTTTTCTTAATATTAGCGTAGAGGGTCTCCTAATGAGAGCTCTTATAGCTTTGTTTAGCTTTATTAAGTTTATCTTTTATTAGCTTATAACAGAGGTTAGTCTCTTTCCCTATAATAGCTTAATATAGAATCTTATATTCTTTTAGCTTCTAAGCGTGCCTTCTATATAATTTTTCACACGGATAGTTATAGCTCTTTATTGCCTTTTTAGCCTTGCTCTTATTCTTATTATTAGAGCGTATACCTAGTGTAGTATAGACTCCTTTTCTAGCTAATGTTTTAAAGGTTTAAGTTGCCTTATAGTATCTTACGAATTTATTAGTAATGCTTTATAGCGTTATCTCTTTAGGAAGAGAATTAGAGTATTTAATAAGTTTAATAAGCTTTACTCTTACTTAGGAAGGCTTAAAGCGCGTTCTAACTACTTAAAGGAAATTATAGATTATATTTAGTCCTTAGACCTTATTAATATTATTCTATAGAGCTTTTTAATAGAGTATATTCTATAATTTAATTTAGCGGTTAGGTTGCGTATTTGCGCGTTTAGCCTCCTAAAGGAGTGTAAGGTAGCGCGTTGCTATCTCTACTTTTATAATTATATCTTCTAGTAAGAATTATGCCTTAAGGTGCTTAATAATCCTTTTTAAAGGGATTGCTCCCTCTTTAAGGTTACCTTATAGAGAATTTAATACTATAGAGTATATATTTAGTTTAATAGAGCTTGCTATTTAGGAACAAAGAGCTTAATCTTTCTTTTCCTACTCTTTATATTTATAGAAAGCAATCTTCTCTTTATATTTATAATACTAAAGAGCTTTGTTTATTATAAATTTATAACTATCTATAGAATGCTTTATAATAAATTAGATATATTTATCTTTAGTAATAGCTCTTAGCTTCCTAAGAAGGTCTAATTCTTTTTTTAAAAGCATAGGGTTTACTTTATCCTAAATTAATAACCCTTAAGCCGCTTCCTTAAGAGTTTTAATTTAGTTATTCCAGTGCTCTATAGATATAAGCTTCTTTATTAGCACTAGAATCTACAAACTTATAATAGAGGTTATCTTACTATTAAAAAGAGAAAAAGAGATTTAAACACACACATTTAATAATACAGGCGCGTAGCGTTAGTTATAGGGAGTCTCTTTAACTTCCTCCTAGGCTTATAACTAACGCATAGAATGCGCTAGAAATTGATAATATTATTACTATCTTAAGTTTCTAGTAATTTACATACAAAAGAAAATAAGTAGTAAATGGTGCGCATAGCCGCAGCCCTTGCGTAGCGCGGGTTTATAATAATCCGCGCATTGATTAGGCTCCACCTATGCGTTCCGGGCAACAAATTCCGTGGTTGTGCCACCCGCGCGCGCGCACGCTTGCCGGCTTACACTGGCTTGCAAAGCCCCCCTATAAAGTGCTTCTATCAGTGCTATAATTATAGCACTAATAGTGAGGAATCCCCTGTAAATAACCCTGTTATTTTCAACAATACTAAAGCTAATAAGGAATCCACTAATCTTTAGCTCCTTATATGCCTTTACTGTAAACTTTATATAGAACTTTGCTAAATCTATCCCTAACTAGTAGAATTAGACCGCTATAATATATATTATTATTATTACACTAGTTAGGCTTATGAGCCTAATACTAGTACCTCCGCTACTTAAACTATATAGAAAAAACCCTAGCATAGGGAGGAAAACCTATATATAACCTTTTTCTATGTTTTATAGCAGAGCTATAGTAGCTCTGCACTGGTTCCAATTGTGAGAAGTAGTGTGCTGCTAGCTAAACTTAACTAGCATTATAGGAGAGTGTATAGTGTAAAATAGGAAACTTAAGCACTTAGCCTATTACGTAGCTTCCTACTGCCTCTATGCCTATGCTATACTAGGTACTATATAGTATTATATCCTTAATATTCTTAGCCTATTAATCTTATAAGCTTTTATAAGCTAGAACTAAGGGATACGCTTTATTAAAATAAGCTACTTAGTAAGAGTAGTTACTAGCTTATTGTTTTCTAGAGCCTCCCTAACTTTATACTAGTTTTACACTAGGTGCGTGCCTATATTAATAGGGCAGAGATAGTTAAAATTTTTATAAGAAAGTAAAATATAGTAATAGTCTTTATTATTAGCTTAGTAGCTATATATTAGCAATTCTATCTTAAGAACGTATTAGCTAAAAAGAAAGGTATTAAGTTTAATTTATTCTATATATATTTATATAAGCACTATAGATTTATACTTAGTAAGGCCTAAGTAAAGGTAGATAACTTTAGTAGTAGAGGTAAAGTTAGGGTTAAGCTCTGCTACTATATAGCTAATATAAGTTTAGCGCGCCTATATAGCGGTTCTTTCCTAGTGCTAATAGTTCTTTTATTTTAAAGTAAGTGCTTTAGTTAAGGATAGTTTTAGTAGGTAGTTATAAGGCTAGTTTAGAAATAGTATATAGTCTAGGCAGTTATCCTACTATAGTAAGTAACTATATCTTTAGCATACTAGTCTATATTAAAGTTAAGCTACTATTATAGTGTATACATTATATATTTACTTAGCTATCTTATTAGCTTTTATTTATTAATAAAAATATATTAAATAGTAGTTAAGGTAGAGGTTAATTAAAGCTACTACTACTTTAGTTTTAACTAGGGTATATAGTATAGCCTTAAAAGCACTAGTTACTATCCTTAGGTCCTTAGTCTATTTAAAAATAAACGCCTTAGCTATACCCTATACTTTACTATTAATATTAATAGAGGTATAGTATAATCCCACGCTATATATAATAATGCTCTAAATAACCTATATATATAGGAGCTATATATTACACAGTAAGTATCCCTAAGTTAAAGCTACTAGTAATATAAGAGTAAGCTATTACTATAGTAGTTTTAACTTAACCTAGTTTTAATATACTTTTTAATAAAGTTTATAATAAACCTATACCTTAAGGAAGTAAGTGGATTAAATTAGTTATACTATATTAGTATTAAGCTAGACTAGCATTATAATAGCAGCGCATTATTTAGTAAAGTATATAAGTTTACTCTTTCCTAAGTTAAACTTAAGGCCTAATTCCTTAAACTACTTTTAGTAAATTAACTATATAGTCTTAAGGCAGTCCTACATCTCCTCTACTGTTTATTTATATACTAGTATATTTATATTATTAGAAAATCCTATAATAAGCATAGATTATACTACTTAGAGCTTTATATATAATAGAGTAATATAAAGTAGGAATAGAATAGGAGAGATAGGTAACCCCTATAGTACCCCTATAGTTATAAGTAGGGGGCTTATAGATTTATTATTAAAAAAGAGGCTAGCTATATATTTAGCAGTAAAGGAGCGGGTCTATACTATAATCTATATAGGGATACTAATAGTAATAAGGATATAAGATAACTACTTATAATAAATAGTGTTAAAAGCTACTAATATATCTAACTAAAGTAGCAATGCAATACTACTATAGTGCTACGCTACCTATACTAATTCCACTAAAACACTTAATATAACTTCTATTAATCTATCTACCCTATTACCTATTTATAGGTTAGGTAATGCCCTACCTAACTTAGCTATAAGGGTAAGCTAGCTTACTACTACTACTTTTAATACCTTTTTAATAATACTAAAAAGTAAGATAGAGCGCTAAGCTTCTACCCTTTATTATTCCACTAGGGTTTTGCCTAGTTTATAAAGGATAACTACTTTTACCTTTTAAAATAAAGCTAAGTAGTAACTAATATAGCAGTATATATTTAGTAGGTATATAAGGGTTTTAGCTAGGGGCTTACTATATACTTTAAGGTAGCTAGCTAAAAGTTTATTAAGTCTAGGCGCCTTTTAATTTACTAAGCTTTTAATAATACTATAGATTTTATTAGCATTAAAGTAGTCCTTTATTAGAAACATTATAGCATTAAGGCAGTTATTAAGGTCTTCTAGTATATTATTTAGCTAGGCCTAGGAAAAAGGGAAGAAACAGTTAGCTAGCATAGCTACTTTCTCTTAATATAACTTAGTAATAATAGTATTTAGTCCCCTACCTTAAATAAAGGTTAGGATTTACTATTATTCTAGTGGTAGTTTACTATAAAGCTATGCCTAGCGCTTAAGTTTCTATAGGCTTCCTTAGCATATAGTTACTGCCTTAATAGTAGAGCGCTAAGCACTACACTATTTATTATAAATAACTTAGTTCTATATTTAGGCTATATTAGCTATAAGTTACTAGTTCTCCTTAGTATAAAAGGTTTACTACTACCTTAGCGCTTTCTTTATATTCTAAGTAACTTCTTTAGTATAGTAGTTCTACTATAGATTTAGCTTAGGGCTGCCTTAGGGTTCCCTTAAAACTACTAAATTTATAATAGCTTAAAGCTTAGCTATTATTTATTCTATATAATTATTAACTTTTATTAGTATATAAAGTAAAGGTTTAGTAAGTTTATAGTAGAACTATATTACTGCCTTAGCTATTATAAAATTATTTTCTATATATAGCTACTTAAAATAAAGTAAATAGTTACTACCTAGCCTTAGACTAGCGTTAATATAAATTAACTATAGTATATAGTTAGATTTAGTAAGGTCTAGTCCTTCTAGGAATTTAACTTCTATATTATTAGTAACCTATATATAGTTAATAGTGCTATCCCTTTTACCCTATATTCTTTAGGTTACTTTACCCTATAGCGTTATAAGTTTAAGCTACTACTATATTACTATTATAAGAAGTATATTACTTTCTATTAAGGTTTATTTATAATAGTTTTAAAGTAAGTAGTATTAGTTAAAGTCTCTAATAAAAATACTATAGTTTAAAGGTAGGGCTACTATAAAGTTAAAAAGGGGTAATATTTAATTAGGTTTATAGGTAGGGGAGTATATTAAATAAATATAGTATCCTGCTAGTGTTATTAAGCACTAATCCTTACCTATATATATTAACTATACCTTAGCTTTATACTAATAGTTTATATAAATTATAGTTTAGCTACCTTAAGTAGTAAATTAAAAGTAGCTAAGGCTAGGGTTAGGTAGTTTACTATTTATAATTCCTAGCTCCTATATCACTATTATATTAGCTTTAGGTTAGGTTTCTAGTACTAAATATATAAGGTAGGTTTTATTCTATATATTTTAGTATATAACCTTTATTATATACTTTATATAGTATATTAAGTTAGGCTTAGCTTATTTAGTACTATAGTAGCTATAGGTTATTAACTTAGAAAGGCCTCTATAGTAGCTTATAAGCACTATATTAACTTTAGTTTAGTGTTAGGGAGGTAGGTATATAGCTTACTAACTTACTTTTATAGTAAAGCTTTCTATAATAGTAGGTTACTTATATCTCTCCTTTAGCTATAGCTAAATACTTTTATCTAACTATTTTTCTCTAATATAAAAGGTTTAGTAAAGGCTAGGGGCTATACTAAATATATAGTATATATATAGTTTTATTATTTATTTATAATATTATATATATAAGACTATATAAAGTAAGGTCCTAAGTAGTTAATATAGCGTTCCTATATAGCTCCTAATAGCATTAGGTATAATTATTTACCCTCCTTATACTAACTAAATATATAGTAGCTATACCTTAGAGGCAATGTATAATATATAGCTATATAGCTAAATTTAAAGTATTTAAAGTATTATTAGGGATAAATAGTATTATTATAAAGCTTAGCTTTAAATATCTTAGCTTTATAAATAATTCTAGTATAGTATAGCTTATTTACTATATTAATTCTATTAATAATAATAATTAAAGGGGATTAGGTTATAATACTATATAGCTTCTATACTATAACCTTTACTAAACCCTATTTATTAGCTATAATTATATTTTAAAGAATATTATCCTTCTCTTAGTTTTATATATAATATATAGAAAAGCCCTTAATAATAATACTAAATATATATTAGTTTAGCATTACTTCTAGACTAAAAGCAGTGCTAACCTAGGCTATATTATTAATATAAGGCTTAGTAGTATTCTAAAATATAATTATAGTATTACTACTATAAAGGTAATATGCTACTATAGTAGTATTAATATTAATAGCCTAGTTAATAGTAGTAATAGTTTCTTTAGGTAAGTAGTTTTATATAGCTTTAGCTATTATACTACTTTTAATAATAGTTTTATAGTAAATATAAGGCAATACTACTATTATTATAGCCTAGATTTATTAAATAAATAGTTAGGTAATGCCTTTAGTAGTAATACTAACTTAGCTTAAAGCTATTATATTCCTAGCGCTAATAGCTTTCTTTACTACTTATTTAATAACTTCTTTTAAGTTTTTAACTATAATAAGCTTATTAAGTAATAGTAAGGTTAATACTATTAATGTTTTAGTATAGGTTTAAGGCATAAAGAGGCTATATTAGGTATATATTAAGGCTATATTATTAATATAAAGGATAATATTCTATATACTCTTTAGCACTATAACTAGTATAAGTTTAGCTATTTTATTATATTTAATAGTAAGGTAGTTTAGTATTTACTTATATATAGGTAGTAGTATAGGAGTAACTTAAGGTATTATTAATATAAAACTACCCTATCTTATAAGTAAGTAGTGGTAGCTCTATATAAGGCTATAATTCCTACTATTAATATCTATTAGTATTATCTTATTTACTACACCTACGCTCTAGCACTAATACGCTATTAAAGATAGGGTAAAATGGATGTAGCGATTCTTTTTCTACACTTTTTAAGAGGTTTAGAGTCGGTTCCGCGTCGCTACTGCAGTGCGGGCAAATTCGCGAAAAGTTTTTGCTATAATATATATATTAATTTAGTAAAAGGTAAAAGATAGGACCTAAGAGACTTTATCTTAGGTAATAAAACCCACTATAGGGCTAAGAAGAATAAGATCTAGTCTTCTGCTTACCTCCTTATAAAGGACTTAGACTCTATAGCTAAGGATTCCCCTTACTATAGTATTAATACTTACTAAAATAGACCCCTCTAGCATAATAGCTACTATAAAGGCAGCTATAGTCCACCTTAACGCTAATAAGGTAATCGCTACTAATACTTACAAAGCTATAAAAGGTATTGTAGATTTAGTAATAAATATAAATATAGGAACTACTAACTATAAGGCTAATTATACCCTTTTTAACCTAACTATAGTTATTTCTATAAAGGTTATAAAAGGGCCCTATAGTAGTCCTCTAAGGATTTTAATAAAGGCGCACTAGTAGCTACCTTTTACACTAAGGAGTTAGACGCCCCTAAGCAATATAAGGAAGCTAAAACCTATTATTATAACTCCTTTAGGCACCCTTAATATAACTATAAAGGCTATTAACCCTAATTCTATAAGAAGTAGGCGCCTAAGGATAGTAATAATATAAACTATATAGTTATAGTAAATAACTTAGATATAGAAGCTAAAGAGTCCTACCTAGTGTTATTAGAATACTATATAGTTAAGGAGGGAGTTATTAAAAGCAACTTTAATAAGAATAAATCTAACTTTATAAACGCTTTTTATACTAAGGAACCTATACTTCCCCTTATTATACGCTATAAAAAAATTATAGTATCTAGAGGACTAACTAATAGTTAGGTTATTAAAGCTATAGTATAGCTACGTTAGTTAGAAATTACTAAAAAAAGAAAGGCAACTACTTATCTTAAGGTAAACCTTTACTTTAATAACTAAAGGCAGGACTATAAGATCTGCCTTAATATAGAAACTTTATTAATACTAGTTAATAAAAAGTGGCTTTAATAAAATAGTTATAATGTTTAATAGGGAACCTAAAAGCCTAAACCTATAAATAGTGTAAATTCCTCCTTCTATATTATTAAAACTACTACCTTTAACTTCTATATTAAGGGTAAAGCTAGAGGAAAGTTAGTATCTAGTTACTTTACTATAACTGCTAATATAATAGAGAAACTTACACTAAAATTATTAATTAGCATAGATTTTATGCATAATTACAGCATTAAAATCAACTTTATTAACCCTAGGGTTGTTTTCTAATCTATATATAACATAACTATGCCTAGCTATATTTTCCGCCCTGCTAATATAGTCCTAACTAGGAGGGTTGTTATAATACACTATGTTACTATACTGCTATATAGCTTGGAATTAGTACTAGTTTTTTAGAAGGACTATACAGCATATAAGGCCACTAGTGTCTATTATTTTATCTTAAAGAACCACTAGATTTTTAATAGTATTATAGATTATAGGCAGGCAAAATGCTTACTAATCTATAACTTTATAGACCTTCTAATTTATATTAAGCCTAACTAAAGGCTAGGGAACCTTTAAGGCCTAAATATAGTGGACTCCTACTTTACTATAGATAACATTAAGACCTTTACTGCCTTCTATAGTTATAATATTAATATCCTATAGGGCTATAAAGAGCTAGTAGCGCTAAAGAATATCTTTCCTCCTAAGGTAGAGGGAGATAATAAAGGCACTGCTAATAACCTTAACCCTAAGGTAGTTAATAGTAGCGTCCCTTTGTATAGCATTATATACCTAAATAATATTCTATTTATTATAAACAAATTTAGCATTAAAATTACAAATCTTAACCTAATAGCTATAGAAAAACTTATTAAACTTACTAATAAATATAATATTTACTGCGACTAAGGGGTAGTACTAATGCCTAAGGAGGAGCAGATATATATTAACTTTATTAATAGTTAGCAAAATTAGTTAAAACCCTTATAAGTATATTATTTAAGTAGAAAAGATTTTAAGAAATTCTATAAAATCTTTAATAAGAAGTATAAAGCTAGTAAGGTATCCTACCTTAAGGTAAGAGAAAAGGCACTATACCTATACCCTAGCTTTTTTATTTAGTATAATACTAAAAAAGAATATAAAGGAAGGGCAGTAATTAATATAAAGCCTATAAACAGTATTACTATCCTAAACATATACCCTTTACCTAACTAAGGGGATATTATAGAGAATATATATAGAAAGTATTAAATATCCCTCCTTAATGCTTCTAGTTTCTTTAACTAACTTCTAGTGTAGTGTAAATACTATAATAAAATAGCAATTATCTCTAAAAGAGGAATTAAAGTATTCTATATTACAATATAAGGATATAAGAATTCCCTAGTATATACTTAGCGCTTTATAGATAAGTAATTCTATAAATACTACGCCTTTATATAAGTATATATTAATAATATTATAATTTTCTCTAATACTTTTAAAGAGCACCTAGCCTACCTTAAGATTATATTTAAAATCCTTAAGAAGTGCTACCTATATATTATAGCTAAGAAGTTATTTATTAGCTATTTATTAATTTAACTCTTAGGTTTTATTATAAATATAGAGGGCATTACTAACACTAATAACTACATTAAGGTATTTAAGAACCTCTAGATACCTACTACACTCTTAAGCCTTAAAACCTTTATAAGGATAGCTAGATTTCTTTATATAGGGGTCCCCTAGTTTAACCTATATATTAAACCCCTATAGGATAAGAAAACTAAAATACTTTAGAATCTTTATAAGAAAAACAAGCTCCCTATTAAGTTATTTAAGCAAGCATAAAAACATATAGCTTAGTAAGTAAGTTTTATACCCTTTAAGTAGGAAATTATATCCTTTAAAGCAATTTAGGAACTCCTATACACTAAAATTCTACTCTAGTACTATAACCCTAAGAGGCCTCTTTTCTTTAAGGTTAATGCATATAAGAAGGGTTTTAGCCTATATACTTTTTAATTAGTAATTAACTAGAATAGTACTAGTATTCCTAGAAAGGATATTAATAGTAATAAACTCTACCCTATCTTATTTCTCTCCTAGCTAACCTTAGCTATTAAGAAAAGGTATAGCTTAATAAAAGTAAAGGTTACTGCTATTATATAGGGGATAAGGAAGCTAAGGAAAATAGCCTAATCTAACTTATTAGCTATAAATATTATTACTAATCACTTACTAGCAAAGGGCATTATCTAATACACCTTACTTATAATAATAGATCTTAATAAAGCTAACCTTAAGCTTACTAAGGTTGCAAATTATCTTTTATAGTTTAAAATCTACATTATCCATATCCCTAGCACTTTAAATATAGTTTCTAACACACTCTCTTGCTTACTTATTAATATTAGCTATAGAGAAGTAGCTAACTATAGCAAATTTAATAAACTTAATGCTTATATATACTTTAGAGAGGAATTTATAGTATTTACTATTATAAATAATAACCTAAAGGATTTTATTATAATAGGGTACTAGTATAATATAAAGTATAGCTAGATTATTAAGAGTATTACTATATATAGGGAGAGGTAACGCTAAGCTAATTAGAACTAACTATAAATTCCCTTATATAGCTAGGACCTTTAAGATAATAAACTTCTCTACTACTATAATTTAGAAGGATTATACTAACTTTATATCCCTTAAAACTATATAAAAGCTCTCCTTTAGCTTACTTATAATAATACTTACTACTTTAGTATAGGGAGAATAGCTAAGGAGCTCTCTACTATATGCTTTTTATAAATAAGTAGCTAAATATATACCTATATAGTACACTACAATATTTATAGAGAAAATATAGTTTTCTAATCTTAAGCCCTAAGAGAAATAAGACCCCTTTAAATAAAGCTAGTGCCTTTTTATAGTATTTTATTAAATTTTATTACTAATATACTAGAAGTTAGCTCTATAAATACAATATAGGTAGTAAAAGGATTTACTACTTATAATTTACTTTACCTAATAAACTATTTTTTTAATAAGAAAATAATTCTTATCTTTAGCTATAAAGAGTATTTAATAGAAATCTAAGCTAAACTCCTACTTAAGGGACTCTACCTTACTAACTAAGGGCTGCTATAAGAAATTATTAGTAATTAGGACTTTAAGTTTATCTCTAACCTCTAAACTATACTTTTCTATAAGCTAGGAGTGAAATTCCTTATAGCTATAGTATATTACCTATAAACTAATAGCATAGTAAAGCGTAAAAACTAGACTATAATTATTATAGTATAGTATTATACTATAACTAATCTAAATATCCCCTAGCCTTTAATACTTCTAGCACTTTAACACTACCTTAATAATATAGCTATAGCTTTAATTAATTAATTACCTAATAAACTTATACTTAGTTATAAGCTACTTATAATAGTAAACCTCCTTATAGATCTAAATAAATCTATTATAGATCCTAATAATACTAACCTCTTAGTGCTTTAGAAGTTATACTAAAGGAAGGCTAAGTATACTATTATAGTAATAGCTATACTTATAAAAATCTAATACAACTCTAGGCATAACCTAGTAAATATTAATATTGGGGATATAGTATACCTTAAGCTATACTTAGAATATAAGCTCCTAAGCAGGCCTAAGAAGAAATAGTCTCCCTAGCGTACTAAACTATATAAGGTTTTAGAATAAATCTCTCCTCTTTCCTTTTACCTTAACTTTTTACTAACTTTAAAGGTTTATTTAATAGTTTCTATAGCTTATATTTAAAAACTATAGTAGGGTAAAGACTCTTTTAAAAGAATTAAGCTAGTGCTATTACTAATAGACTTAACTAAATTAGGAGAGGTAAACTATTAAAAAATTAGGAGAATTTAAGATTACTATATATAATTCTTTTAAAAAAAAGGTAAGAAGCCTTATATTAACTTTTTAGTTTATTAAAAGGGATACTTTACTAAGAATAATTAGTAGATTTCTAAAAAAGAAATATATATTAACGCTACTAAGATAGTTAATAAGTACCTTATAAAGAACATTATTAATTAGGATAAGGAATACTATAAGAAAGGCCTTATAGCGCCTTTTAATTAATAAATTCTAATAATGCTAGCTCTACGTTTAATTTTATAAATATATATAGGGAATTCCTTACTAGTGGAAAATATTAATTATTTTCTAACTCCCTATACACTATAAGAGCTTACCTTAAGCTTACCTTTATAAAAGCCTTATTAAAGTATATAAAATCCTTCTTTTCCTACATTTCTTTACCCTCTTTCTTTACTTTTTTTCCTTTATTTTTTTATTTCTTTTTTTTTCTAAAATTTATACATTACTACCTTCTTCCTTATAGTAGTTATTTATACTTAATTTATATTTTTTCTTAGCCTATATAAATATACTACCTAAACCCTTAACCTCTCTAAGGCTTTCTATAATATATTAAATCTACTAACTTAAGGCTCTTAGCGCTAGTTTTACTAATTATTACACTAATATTTAGTAGAAGTTAAGTTAGGAGAAAGCTTAGTAGAATATATATAGCAAACTCCTATATTTCTCCCTATACTTATATATTAAAGCTTTTATTAAACCCCCTCCTTATTACTAACTTTCTATAATTCTCTTTAAGTAGTTAGCCTTAAACCTTAAGAATAGTATAGACTTCTATAATATTAACCTAGCTAACCTACTAGGTCTTATACTTAATTCCTATCTTTAGGAGACTAATATTCTAACTAGCTAGCTAGGGAGCACTTTAGCTATTTAAGGCAGTGAATTTTATAGTAGAGATAGTAATAACTTAGGCATACCCTATATTATACCTTAGCCTACTATAGCTAACTATAATATAAATAAGAATATTCCTAATAAGAATAACGCAGACCCTAACTAAAAGCTAGACAATGCTAATAATATTAAGAAGAAGACCCTAATAAGCTTATCTTTAATAAACCTAACTAGTAAGCTAGTAACCACTATTAAGGAAGCAGTAAAGCGTATTACTAATACCTTAATACACTAGTACCTTTGCTAATTTATAAAAGCTAATAGTAATGTATATATACCTTATAATGCATTAAATAACATTAACTTTATTACTATAGTTAATATAGGAAAGGATTATACTAAGTAGTAATACACTAATAAGTAAGAACCTAAGAAAAAGGATTAAACCCTTAAGGATGCCCTTTATATCTATAGTATAGAATTTACTAGGGCAGGAGCTAGAATTAGCTATAATAGATTTAGTGTTAAAAAAGATAATCCTCTCTATAAGCTATACTTAAAAGTAGTAGCCTACTATATTAATATTTTTAAGGGATTTAAGGCCTAAAGTAATAAGGCTATAGCAGCTACTATAAAAGGCAATAAAGCTTAAGCTAAAGGTAAATTAAAACTCCCTATAATTTATACTACTTAAAACTCCCTCTAAATAGTAGTTTTTATTTAGAAAGATAGAGGTAACTATAAAAACTATTACTAAACTTTCTAGCTCCTAGCAAAGTTTATTATTATTACTAAATGCATTAGTAATGCTTTTAGCCACTTAAATAGAACCTTTAGTAGCCTTTTAGCAATAGTTAGCAAGTCCTATCTTATAGAGATCCTTAAGCTAAGCGCTTAAGTAGCTATTACTATATCTAAGCAGTTATTAAGCATACATAATAAGGTCCTTATATATATTATAGCATTAGAGATAGCTATAGAAGCCCTCTAGTCCTCTATAGTAAACTATAGTAAGATGTTTAAAAAACACTATAATAGCATTAAAGGCCTTATAGATGTCTATAATATTATAAAAACTAACACCCTAGGAATAATTAACGCTAGAATTAAGGAGGCTACTAAGTCTATAACTATAGTAAAGACTATTAAGGATATAGAATCCTGCCTTACTATATTAGAAAAATATAAGTTTACTATAATAGCTTTAATTTCCACTATTAAATCCTTTATTAAATTACTTTAGTTTAAAGTAAAGGCTATTAAGGCTAAGGTATAAACCGTTAAGACTATAGGCACCCCTAGGACTTCTACTATAATAAGATCTATTAAGCATACTAGGGATAAGACCCTAACTCCCTAGTTAAGGTATTCTATATGCGTAAAATACTAGCTAGCTACTATAAGTAGCTTAAAGACTATACTATAAAAGGGGGAATCTATTAATCCCTTTAGTAAGATATTCTAGTGCTTTTATTGTTTTTTATACTATTACTTTAGTAGTTCTCTATTATAGGAATTCTAGTAGTTATATAAGTGTAAGTGGTTTTTAATTTTCTATATTACTTACTTACCTTAAGAGAATAGAGTTAGTAGGAAATATAATAGTTTAGTAGGATTACTTAATATTTATAATACTTACTACTAAGAATACAAAATCCCTATAGGATCCTACCTATATTTAGATAATAATAGTAATAAATAAGGTATATAAGTGTTCTTAATTTTAAGCTATAAAAACTATGTCTTTACTTATATAGAACATCTTACCTATACTAGCGCCTGCCTTAGGTTATAGAATATAGTAATATTTAAAGGTCTTTATTTACTTAGCTAGGGCTATAGCCTAGCTGCCTAAGTATACTACTAAGTATAAAAAAACTCACTTTACTATAACCCTTTTATAACCTTCTCTTAATTAATAATATTATTACCTTCTTATTATAAGTTACTCCCTTTATTTTCTTTATTACTATTATTAGCATTCCTTTACACTTTACTTTACTCCTTACTATTCCTTTTATAGCTGCTTTTCTACATAAAACTATTATCCTCCTTACATAGCTATATAGGGTTTCCTTAGTCTTAATACTAAAACTATAATGCCTAGCTATGCAATACTAATGCTGCCTTAAGAAACCCTCTCTACTAAAGAGGAAGTTAACTAAAACTATAAAGAGATACTTAACCTCTTTACTAAGCTAGATAATATGTGTTTTAAGGCTTACTATAATGCTAATACTATAGGTAGCGTAAAATAAATAAGAAAACCCTCTGTCTTTAAATTATACTGCATTATAACTACTAGGGACCTTATTAAGAGTGGTTTCTATAGAACCTTCCTACTTTATAAGATTTAGAGATTACACTGCCTCCTAATAAACAGCAGCTAGCTAGACCTAAATATAGCTTTTATTTGCTATATTATAGAACTTAGTATAAATGCTTTTATTTAGCTCCCTCTAACTATTACTATTTATATTAATAAAACTTTTACTAGATAAGACCTTTAGGCCTATGCTAGAAGTGGCATTAAGGATATAATAAACCTCTAAGATAGGATTATCCTTCTTAGAATCCTATAAGCCTAGTAGTTTATTAATTTTTTTATCTATTTTACTAAGACTTATAACTATTCTAATACTAAATACATTCCCCTTACCTATTATAGACTAGTAGGAAACTATACTAGTATCTTTATTAGGCATTGCTTGCATCTTACTAGCATATATTATAAGGTCCTTTACATTAGCACTAAGAAAGTCTAAATACTTACTACCTATATCTAAACACTAGCTAATAGAATAACCTATAACTTTTATATTAATAATACTTAGAAGGATTAATATAGTATAAGTGCTACTAAAACTAAGCAGGAGCTTAACCTTAGTATAGTATACTTCTATAATAATATAGGGTTTGCCTAATATTAGGAAGAAGCTAAGGCTATAGTAATAACCCTTAATATATACACCCTTAATGCTATAGCTAACTATAGAGGGTAGGAAATCTTTAAAAGGGTCCTAGCTAACCCTATAGTCTAACGCTCTTTAGCTAGGGATATCTGCTTTATAATAGCATACTAGAGCTACACTGCAGACCTTAATAACTCTAGGGTTAATAAGGTTAGCAGCACTAAGTCCTCTAGTAATAGCAATATATCTCTAAGCAATAGAAGTAAGTAGCAATAGCACGGAATATAGTAGTGCACTAGAAGTAAACCTTAGAGGATTTAATGGTTCTATAGGGGATATAGATATTTATACTAACTTGCTTATATACATTCCTTTTCCTTATTTATATAACTTCTATAGGTTAGTATATAACACAGCTATATATAGACTCCTATAGCTTATTTCTTTTTTCCTTCTAGTTTCTTAACTTTATATATAGATTACTATAAACTTACTTTTTTTTCTTTCTTTTCTTTTCTTTCTTAATTTAAATAGCTTAGGATAAGCTATGTTTTTTTCTATAAAGGGGGGACCTATTATAGTTTATATATAATAGTGGAACCCACTATATATAGGAGAGTTCTGCCCCCTTTCTTCTAGTAAGGAATAACTTTAACTATACATACACTTAACTACCTACCTATAACCTAAGTGTTCCTTCTCTTTATAACTTCATAACGTACCACACCTATTGTGTGAGTACCCCCAACTTACGTGTGACATCTAGCACGTAACACTAACCCTAAAAAGTCCTCTTATTTTTAATAATTACATTTTAACTAATAATAGTAATAGTATAGTTATATTAACCTAAAAAGGCTAGAGTAATAACCTTAAAACTATTAAAGCTAATAATCCTACTATAA